>JAPXFY010004225.1:0-5000 GCA_030674185.1 Monoplex corrugatus | reverse complement strand
AAACCCAGATCGAACACCCACCAAAGATGTAGACTGTGACTAAACACGGTAGAATATGATCAGCTCGACTAACAGCGTGCGTCTTCCGTGCTCTACTATAAAGTCTGAAATGTGTAATGCGCAATGAGGACAATTTCAGAGAATAGCTCTGTACAGGAACGATTTATATAATGATGATAATAATTCACTATATTATTATTAGTAGTATTATTAGTATTAAAGACATCCTTTATGGTGAGCTTGCCACAGGGCAGAGAAACATTGGCCGCCCACAGCTGAGATACAAAGACGTTTGCAAGCGTGACATGAAGGCGTTTGAGATCAACACCGAGTCCTGGGAGGGCCTCGCAGACGACCGCAACAGCTGGAGAACTACTCTCAAGAAACAGCTGCGGATTGGTGAGGACAAACTGTCAGCTGCTGCAGCAGAAAAGCGAGTTCGCAGAAAAGGGATGACAGACAACAGACCAGCATCAGCATACACATGCGACCGCTGCGACAGAGACTGCCTCTCTCGCATTGGTCTGTACAGTCACAGGCGACGCTGCTTGGACCAAGCAGACAGCCCATCTAGACATTAGAACGGATGTACTTTGTCCATGGTCAGTCATGACCGAAGGAGGCCTACTACTATTAGTATTATTATTATTTGTATAATAATCATCATTATCATTATCATTATCATCATCATCGTCGTCGTAGTCGATGCCGTCATCATCATCATCATTATCATGGTGACTATGAATAGCATCATTGTCAGAAGTATTTAGTGGTAGTAGTAGTAGTAGTACTAGTAGCAGTAGTCGTAGTAGTACTATTTATCATCGTCATCATCACCGTTACTATCATTATTATTATTATTATCATTAATCGATTTGTAATAAAAATATCAAAATAATTATTTTTATCATTAATATCATTATCATTAGTAGTAGTATGACTACGATTAGCATTATTATCAATGCCCATGTCATTGTTATTGTTACTATTAGTTTTAGTAGTAGTCGCAGTTGAAGTGGTCGTGGTGGGGTGGGGGTGGTAATATTGTTATTATCATTACTAATAGTATTCGCCTTGTAATAATTACTGCAACAACAAAACTAATTTTTCAAATCGGTTTGGTGTTTCTGATTTCGAGCATTTCAGAGAGAGAGAGAGAGATGAGAGAGAGAGCGAGACACTAAGAGAGAGGACAGAAAGAGAGAGGAGGGAAAAAGAGAAGAGAGAGAGAGAGGAATGCGAGAAAGAGAGAGAGAACAAGAACTGCAGTTCTATTCAGAGGGGTAGTAGCATGAACAACACATTCTGTGTGTGTGTGTATGTGAATGTGTGTGTGTGTGTGTGTGTGTGTGTGTGTGTGTGTGTGTGTGTGTGTGTGTGTGTGTGTGTGTATGTGTGGTGTGTGTGTGTGTTGTGTGTGTGTGTGTGTGTGTGTGTGTGTGTGTGTGTGTGTGTGTGCGCGTGCGTGTGAGTGTGTTACATCCAGCCCTCGTCTATGCAGCGTCTTCACGAAAACAAGCACACTATATGTGCTGTCTTGTCTTGGCTTGCCTGTTGGATTAGCTGGGGTTTCAGTTTTGTTGTTGCTGTTGTTGTTGTTGTTGTTGTTGTTGTTTTCCTTTTTCAAGGTCGGATTCACTGCACGAGGCAGAATCCGTTTACATCAGCCTTACCTTTTGCATTCATATTTTCCCGTGTATTCGTCCATATATGTATATTTTGTGTATGTATATAAACATACTTTCCCTAAAGACAAGACACTCAAACAGTGCATTATAATTTATTAATGTCCGAGGTTTGATTTCCAATATTTCGACTCCGGCCCTCTTCAGAATATAACAATAGAATAAGAGCACTTTTACGTTATATATCATGTTTGACTTCCACGTCTATTAATTACCTGAATTTGCATCCGCCATTTCGCCTGCTGAACGCCACGTTAGGGAAGTTCGCTACTGCTTTTGTTTTTTCAATTAAATGTTATGCATTTTTTCTTTGTTGTCTTTTGACCAAGGCCGTGTGGCCGAAGATTTCCGCTGGTCTTGATTTGGTATATAACATACGCTTTCTGATTCTATTTTTGTGTTTTTCTGGCTTTATTTCCTTGATAGTGGCAGTTACCAACTTTCATTTAAAGTGCATGTAAACAAAACAGAATTTATAAGAAATATGAAACCAAACTAAATCATACGTAGGTCACTGCTTAACTAGTTTTTTAGGCTGCTGTGCTCCGTCTCTTTAAAACACATACCATTCTAACTTCTTTTGTCGGATGTTCACTGTACAAAGCCCACCCTTATATTAAGAATTATCGTAGACAAAGTCTCAGCATCTGTAAGCGGCCATCGTGGATGACAATGACACTAGTAAGCAGCTTAAAATCAACCGTCGGTCCGTGCAAAATCATAATCGGTGATAAACACTATACAGTTTAAAAGAAACGGCTTACGAGTGGTAAAATACACATGCAGGGTACTTTAAATCACGTGAAAGAGAAAGAGAGAGATAGAGATAGAGAGAGATAGAGAGAGAGAGAGAAAGAGAGGGAGAGAGAGAGAGAGAGTGTGTGTGTGTGTGTGTGTATGTGTGTGTGTGTGTGTGTGTGTGTATGTGTGTGTGTGTGTGTGTCAAAACCTGACAGGAGATGGAAAAAATAAGAAAGAAAGAAAGATAAAGACAGAGAGAGAGACAGAGAATGAGAGATAGACAATAGACAATCAGACAAACAGACAGACAGAGCAAACAGACACACAGCCGGAGACAGAAAATGTGGGCTATTTGCTCTCACAAAATTGTACAACAACACGCATATTAAAAACACACAATGACAAAACGCACGAAAAAGCTGCCAGTCCTGGAAACGGTCACGTCCCCGAAAAGCATGAGTCTGATTTTTCTTTAGCTATTTGCGAAACAACTTTCGTAAGGACAAAAAATATGGACATCTGTTTCTACAGTAGACAATTTTTCAGTGGAGTTTAATTTAAAGATAAATAAAACGGTTATCCCATAGCCCCTGAGATCGTATGGACAAGAGGTGATAGGCTCTTAGGGCCAACACTATGCGGGCAGTGCCTCCCTCTTCTTCGACGTTTTGCTTTCCTTAACTTTGAAAAATGTCTCGCACCAATTCACAACTGGTTAGATTGGAGGTCACTTACACAAAGGTGAGAGAGAGATATATACAGACAAACAGACAGACAGACAGACAGACAGAAAGAGAAGGGGGGGGGGGGAGACAAAGTTAATAAGGACATGGCAGACGTGAAAAATGATAACATTACACAATATGAAAAGATTCATCCACAGCAAACTGACAAAGAAGGGGAGAATGCCGAGACGGATACCAGACAGACGGACAGATAAATGTGATTGTGCAATTTTCGATACAGGCCCAATTTTAAGCATGCCAGACAGGGTTCACTTGGACCTCTTTTTTGAAACAAGATATTTCTGTCCATTTGTTTAGGCTTTTTGAGCCATGGAAAAATATCACTGATTAATATAACAATGCAGGATATGTCATCTTTGACAGGCATTTTACTATTCTTCAGTCTCTGTTTTGTCTATCCCAAGTCTTGTTATTGCATTCAAAACTTCAATCCGCTCCAAAATCAAGATCAGTAACTCAGAATTTCAGCTCAGGGTCATGGTTATATTTGTACCCCATACCTCTCTAAAAACTGTACAGGGAGAGGGCGGGAATCTTTTTGCAGTCAAAACATCATGCCATACAAGTTAAAAATAATCCATTTTGACAATACATTTATATGGGCTTTTTTAGTTTGGAAAAACTGTTAAAAATTAGTGCTGTTTGCTTCTAGACATCTAATAAATAAAGCACTTATATCATTAAAATGTCCTTTCGTAATTCGCAACTTTTTACAACAGCGTTTATGGAGGGCTTTGTCACGATAGAGCTAAAAGTAAAGACGACTTTTTGGATGTAACAAGTGCCTAATTTCACATCAGTTCAGTTTCTGAAGCGAGAAAGTAACAGTCACGAACAGACACACACATACACACACACACACACTCTCTCTCTCTCTCTCTCTCTCTCTCTCTCTCTCTCACTCACTCACACACACACACACACACACGCATGCACACACACACACGAACACGAACATACACAAACGCTTAACTTACCTCGAATCCCACAGGGCGAAATGTGTACCACATGACGCTTAAGTTTCTTGCAACCGCACAAACGTATCGTGTTTGTCTTCTGCATGTTCGTTCCGCAAGCAAAGAACATTACTGGGTATGGTTACGTCCTGCCATACCCAAGCACACTTCTGTTGTAAGTACACATTCACACTGTCTGGCAATCTCATGACAAACCTTGTGCCAGGATGCTTAGAAAGTACAAGAAAGGACCACCAAGGTTTTCACTTCTATTCGAGAAATTTCTTATCCAGCAGCAATATTTGGTCTGGACAGACTACACGGTTGACGTCTACAAGCTTATCAGTGTTGCAAGTTTCAACAGATGGCAAACCACAGGCCACATTAGCGGAAACTAGTCTTTCTGGAGGCTCTAGCCAACATAAGAAGGAACATATTTACATAAATACCAGGAATCACTTATAGTCGTAATACTTGTTTAAAACAAAACATTATCACTCTTGGCGAAAACAAGCAAAATCTTCCAGTTCGGCTGCCGTCTGCGCTCCAGATTCACTTCCATTTCCACAGCATGTCACACTGTAAACTTGTAATAATAATAATAATAATTACAATATTTATATAGCGCAAAATCTTGATAAAATCAAATCTAAGCGCTGAAACACACACACACGCACGCACGCACACACATGCACCCACGCACACACAACCACACACACACACACACACACACACACACACACGGCTATAAATGGGGAGAAAGAATAAAAACAATGGAAAATTATGGAGAGCATATTATATACAATTATATATTGCAATGTGATTCCCCTCCGAGTGGAGACAGGCTGCAGAGGGGATTGAGTGAGGTCAGG
>JAPXFY010000422.1:47500-52500 GCA_030674185.1 Monoplex corrugatus | reverse complement strand
AGCACATCCAACATTCAACCTGTCAGCAAATTAGCTAACCAGATAACAATCAGTCAATATTAGTATCAAACATATGATCCAAATTGCCAGCCGATCAATAGGTTGAAAGAGGCAGAGACAGACAGAGCAAGACAAATTCGTCATAAAAAAACAGCTACGTATCAGGTCCAACAGACACACATCATTGTATTCAAACAAACGGGTGAGAAAGGGATGGACAGATCAGAGCAACTGAAAAAGAGAGAAAAGGATATAAGGTACTGATTCAAATAGAAAACGTTTCATAAAAAGAAAAAAAAAGGATGATAGAATGAATGAAAAGGAAAAGAAAGAAAGAAACAAACAAACAAACAAACAAATAAACAAAGAAAAAGACAGGCAGACAGACAGACAGAAAGCAATAGAAGATACTGATTCAAACGGAAAACGCTGAGAGAGAGAGAGAGAGAGAGAGAGAGAGAGAGAGAGAGAGAGAGAGAGAGAGAGAGAGAGACAGATAGACAGACAGATACACACACAGAAAAAAAGAAAGAAAGAAGGAAATAAAGAAAAAAGACAGTCAGACAGACACAAAAAAAGGATAGAAGATACTGATTCAAACGGAAAACGCTGATAAAAAGAATGAAAGAAAGAAAGAAATAAAGAGAGAGAGAGAGAGAGAGAGAGAGAGAGAGAGAGAGAGAGAGAGAGACAGACAGACACACACACACACACACACGCACACACACACACACATACACACACACACACACACACACACACACACACACACACACACACACACACACACACACACACACACACACACACACAGAAATAAAGAAAGAAAGAAAGAAAGAAAAAGACAGAACAAAAGACAGGGATAAAAAAGAAAGAAAGACAGACAGAAAGAAAGAAAGACAGACAGACAGACAGAAAGAAAGAAAGAAAACAATCACACAATTCAACTAAAAACAGGAAGGAATAGCTTATGGTCCAGGCACAAATTCCAAAGAAGTGGGGGGCAAACATACATTCTCCTAACACTGACAAATGGCTGCCAAACCACAAGAGAGTCCTGCCAGTCCCTCGACACAGGAATGATGAAGAAAACACAACAATGAACGGGTCACTTGAACTACACACAGTCTTGTTTTAAATAACCGTTCTTACTGTCTAGAAGAGTGTTGCCCCTGCCTTATTCATCTATTGCTGCAGCTACAAGAATCTTGCTTTAAATAACACTAGTTGAGCTGGGGAGAAAATTGTTTTCTTGTTGACAGAATAAAACGGTGTTTACACATTCCTGGTAGGGAATGAAGAAAATGGAGTCTAAATAAGCGTTATCATTTAAGTTTGATATTCCTGCAGAAACGCTGTTTTATAATGTGTTCCATGATATTAAGAAGGGAAGAAAGAAAGAAACAGAAAAAAAAATTATGAAAACCAACCAAACAAACAAAAAAGAAAAGGATTCTAGAAAGAAAGAAAGAAAGATCGAAAGAAAGAAAGATCGAAAGAAAGAAAGAAAGAAAGAAAGAAAGAAAGATCGAAAGAAAGAAAGACCAAAAGAAAGAAAGAAAGAAAGAAAGAAAGAAAGATCGAAAGAAAGAAAGACCGAAAGAAAGAAAGAAAGAAAGAAAGATCGAAAGAAAGAAAGAAAGAAAGAAAGAAAGATCGAAAGAAAGAAAGAAAGATCGAAAGAAAGAAAGAAAGAAAGAAAGAAAGAAAGATCGAAAGAAAGAAAGAAAGATCGAAAGAAAGAAAGAAAGAAAGATCGAAAGAAAGAAAGAAAGAAAGAGAAGAAAGAAAGAAAGAAAGAAATGAAAGAACAAAGGAACAAAAGAAAGAAAAAGAAGACAAATTTCATATTAGCTTTGTGCAGTTAGGCGTATCTTATGACATTTCAAATTACACATTCATCATCATCAAGTGCCTTGCCGCATGGCGTTGGCGATTATGGACTTCCATCTGTCTCTATCTCTTGTTGCTTCAAGCATCTCTTCCACACTTCTTGTCCCCAGCCACTCTGCAAGTCCGTCTAGCATCTTCTCCCTGGGTCTACCCGGTGCTCTCTTTCCCTCCAGTTTTCCCGTTGTGACCAGGTGTTCCAATTCCCCTTTCCTCATAAAATGGCCTACACATTAAGTTGGTTAATTTGATTGTCTAATTGGATTTGCTCATTTCAATGAATAGGGATGGCTCTTGCTGGCTAATAATGTAACTATGCCTGTGTGACAGAGGTGAGTGATAAAATAGCAAAATCATTTTTTGGGGCATAGTTTGCCTAAACATGATTGATCAACAGCACTTCTCTATTTTTCTGTCTCTCTGATTCTCATTCTCCATATCTCTGCCTCTGTCTCTGTCTCTGTCTCTGTCTCTCTCTCTCTCTCTCTCTCTCTCTCTCTCTCCCTCCCTCCCTCTCTCTTTCTCTCTCTCTCTCTCTCTCTCTCTCTTTCTCTGTATGTCTCTGTCTCTTTCTCCCTCCCTCTCCCTCTCTCTCTCTCTCTCTCTGCCAGTCTGTTTTTCACTGTCTCTGTCTCTGTTTCTGCCTGTATCTCTCTTTAACTCTCTTTTTTTCCGTCACTGTCTCTGACTGTCTCTCTTTCTCTCTCCCTCTGTCTGTCTGTCTGCCTGTCTGTCTCTCTGCCTCCCCCCCCCCCTCTCTCTCTCTTTTTAACCTCTGTCTCTTTATCTCTTGATCCGTCTCTCTCTCTCTCTCTCTCTCTCTCTCTCTCTTTCTCTCTGCCTGTCTTTCTCTCTGTCTCTTTCTATGTCTCTCTCTCTCTCTTTGTGTGTGTCTGTCTCTATGTGGCTCTCTCTATGTCTGTCTGTCTGTCTGTCTGCCTTCCTCTCTCTCCCTCTCTTCTCTCTGTCTGTCTCTGTCTCTCTGTACATGTATGTCTCTCTAGAGATGGGAAGTTAGAGTAAGGGCACACGGGACACTTGTGTATAGTCAGTCTTGAGAAGGAAGGAATGAAATAGGAGAGGGAAGAGGAGAGAGAGTGTAAACATTTCAATTGACAAGCCAGAACTGAGTAACTTAGTAACTGTGGCACGTATTTGTGTGCCCACATGTGGCTGTTTGTCACAACCCAGACCACTGAATATCTTAACCGAATTGACAGTTCATTGTTTGCTTCTAGAGTTACATAGTTTGGTAGGTAGTTGGCTGTACTTCGTATTATTTGTTTGTTTGTGTTTGTAGCAGTGATTGTGTGTATATGAGACCTGCCAGCACGAAATCAGTCTTAACTAGCACTTTGGGCATTTTGAGATATACATATCACTAGAAAGTGTACATTCTGCTGATTATTTTGGTACTTGAATTTGTACTAAAAAAAAAATGTAGAAGTTCTGTATGTTTAAAGTCATTAAGTTGTATGTTGGCCATTTTGAGAAAACAGCCTGTAAAGTTTTTGTGTGTTATCCTACACATTTTCCTTAAATTTCTTTATTTGGTGATTTTGACCAGTTTGTTTCTAATTTTGGCTGTCTTTATCTGAAAGGTGCACCAAAGAGCTTTCTGTTGGTATATTACATATGTGGGTACTGTACAGGTTACGGTTCATAATAAGAAACAAAAATAGGTACTTTTAGTAGGAAATTGCGTTCTTTCTGTTGCGATCAGTGCATTAAAATACCATTTTAAATTGATCAATAATATTTTTTTAAGAAAGAAAATTCTGTGGGGGATAGATTATAGTCAACAAAAATCAATTTTTAGAAAAAGTCAAAACACCCCAGATAGACCCATAGTCACCTTTTTCAGCTCCTAGTGCTGCTCGACTGACTGCGAGTTAAGACTGATTTCGTGGTGGGAGGTCACAAATATCAATGTTTCCTTTTTCTTTTGTTTTTGTTCCCTTCATTATCCAGCCCTGTAATATTTAGCTTGAGTTCTTTAAGTAGCACTTATCCAGAAACTAAGTGTCTTCCTTCTAATGGATTGGCAGAAGGAGTCGTAGAGTGTGGTTGTGGAAAAAAGCATGAACAACGCTGAAACGCACTGATGGGTATGGGAATATAGTAGCAGAACTCTATCAGTCGGCGTCGACTATGGATGATGCGCCCTGGTGTTGCGTCGATTGGAGATGACGCCCCTGGAGCAGCGTCCACTGTGGCTGGTAAGGCTGATGCTGGAAAGGCAGACTCTGAGACATTGGATGCATGCATGAATGCAGGACATGGGGTTGTCTTAACAGGAGCTTGCTTTCTGCCTGACTCTCTTTTCCTCCTCTTCTTTTTCCGCAACCTGAGTTGTTTCTACAGGATATGCGCCATCTGTGACGGTTGGCTGCTGTGTCTTCCCAGCTCTCTGTGTTGATGTCCAGAGCTTTCATATCGCGCTTGCAGATGTCTTTATACCGTAGCTGGGGGCGGCTGACAGATCTCTTGCCGGAGACTACTTCACCGTAAAGGATATCCTTTGGGATATGTCCATCTTCCATCCGGCCTACTTGGCCAAGCCAGCGCAGCTTGCGTTGTCGACGCAGTGCGTGCATGATGGGGAGACCAGAGAGAGCTAGGAACTGTGCATTCGGTATTCTGTCGCTGGGTATGGGAATCATCATCATCATCATTTCCCTGCCGCATGGCTTTGGCGATCATGGCCCTCCATATGTATCTATCCCTTGTCGCCGCAAATACATCTTCCACTCTCTCTGTATTCAGCCACCCTGCAAGAGGCATGGGAATATGTATGGGGAATACACTGAAATTAATTGATCAACTGCAATTAAAAGCTAGCTGATGGTGCATGACCAGTCTGGGTGAAGCAGGTATTAAATGTTTGAATACGTTCATGTGAAGTGCACTAAACAGGTGGTTTTATGCCTGGATTATTGCCCTTGACACGGTTATACAGACAGGTGCCCAGAACATTACAATGTCAGTAACATGAAGAGAAAGACAAGGGCGAGGTGGGGGTGAAGTGGGAAGCAGACAAAGTGGAGGTTGAAGAAGGAAATAAGTTTGAGTGTGTAAAGTGAGTGTTAAGATGAAAAGGAAAGGAAAGA
>JAPXFY010000422.1:40000-42500 GCA_030674185.1 Monoplex corrugatus | reverse complement strand
AATATTTACTAAAAAAGATTCAGAGCTTGGACTGCAAAAGTCTTAAAATTGCACTAGGTGTACCAACTCATGCTTCTACTCTGGAAACGTACAAAGTTGCTGGAATTCTACCTTTAAACAACCATCGTGAGTTAGCTACAGCAAAGTTTGCAATTAGAAC
Organism: Monoplex corrugatus; assembly: GCA_030674185.1. NCBI lineage: Eukaryota > Metazoa > Mollusca > Gastropoda > Littorinimorpha > Ranellidae > Monoplex > Monoplex corrugatus. Next base: position 42,340 of record JAPXFY010000422.1, on the reverse strand, counting down.
TACTTCACAAGTGGATAATTTTGTGAGCAAAGAAATTAAGATCAGGTCTGATACTGACTTTCCAAAACGAGCAAAAAACATTTCATCACAAATTACAGCCGCAACTTACATATCTGGCCTGATCAAACAGTCCAACATAACAATGGATGAAATTGCTGAGAAACCAACGATAACGCCTATCCCTACATGGGAAATGCTAAATGCCACATTTGATCTCGATTATGCAAAAGTTAAAAAAGATGATAATGTCAACATTACGCTATCCACAGCTTGTGAACACATCGATGAAAAGTACAGTACCCACCTCCACATTTTTACCGATGGGTCAGTCTTAGCAAACCAGAGCGCTGGAGCAGCCTTTTATGTTCCAAAATTTAACATTAAAAAGTCTTTTTTCATTGGGGCAAATGTATCTATATATACAGCAGAATTGGTCGCTGTTGTTCAAGCGTTGCATTATTTAATAAGCCTTCGGCCTGTGTCATTCAAAGTAGTTCTCTTTGTTGATTCAAAATCTGTATTATATGCCTTACAGTCTTTTGATACAGACACAAGACCTGACTTAATTATTGAGGCAAATCATCTAATACATTGTTTAAAGATAAATGGTTCGGAAATCAATTTATGCTGGGTGCCTTCTCATGTTGGTCTTCATGGCAACAACGTAGTTGACAGAGCAGCTAAATCCGGTGCCCTCCATTCTGAAAATTCCATAGAATTACATGTTAACACCTCGGTAAAAGAAGCTTACAACTCGCTAGAATTAGCATCATGGATTCGATTTCATGAACATTTAAATGAAAAATTTGTGTCTCAAAAAAGAATCAAACTTTCAGTTCAAAATATCTGTAAAAATTTGCAGTATTCCTCGTTATATCATTTGAGATTAATTGTTATGACATATTTTCGCATTCAACTGAACGCTTTGAAAACAAAATATTGTAACAACGTTTTATGTATTTGTGGCGAACAATTCACATTGTATCACTGTTTGTTTTACTGCAGAAAGCTTCGTTCCTTTTTACCAAAGACGTTTACACAAGGAAACTATCTTGAAACGCATTTTAAAGAAGTTGTATCGGATCAAGTTTTGTTAGTTAAAATTTCAGAATCATTGGTTCACAGTCCTGTTAATGCGTTACTTTAAGATTATTATTATAATTATGATTATTTTTGTTTTGTTTTGTTTTGTTTTTATGACGATTTTTCTTTTACATTATTGATGTTAGCGTTGTTCTAGTTTCATTTCTCTGTTCATCCATATCCTTTTTCTTAAGACCTTGCCGCTTCCTTTTAATTTTTTTTTACGTCCCTTACTCTGTTTCCCCTCTCCCCTCCACCCCCCCCCCCCCCTTATTTCATCCTCCATGCCATTTTTCCCCGTCTAATATCACTTATAGTGAAAAGACGTTAAATCAAGCAACAACACGAACACACACACACACACACACACACACACACACACACACACACACACACACACACACACACATACACACACACACACACAACACAACACACACACATATACAAGATTATACATACAATACACACTATTTACACATACACACACAAATGCATATACGTATATATGTATTATAATATATATATATATATATAAATATAAACATTAATGATAATATTATAGTATATAAACTGACGTATATATATATATATAAACATCATATATAAATGAAACAGTATGTGAAAGAAAGACAACAACTGACGTATATATATATTACAGACAACAGACGAGTGGATGCAGTGTGTGTGGAGGTGAGAAGAGAGCAGATAGAGAGAGAGAGGGACAGACAGACAGACAGACAGACAGCAGACAAACAGATAGACAGAGACAGACGGACAGACAGACAGACAGACGGACACTATAAACAGACAGACAAACAGACAGACAGAGAGAGGCACACACACACAGAGTGCGTGTGAGTGCGTGAGCGTGTACGTGCGTATGTACGTGAGTGTGTGTGTGTGTATGTGTGTGTGTGTGTGTGTTTGTGTGTGTGTGTGTGTGTATGTGTGCGTGTGTGTGTGTGTGTGTGTTTGTGTGCGGTGTGTGTGCGTGCGGGTATATATATATATGTGTGTGTGTGTGGTGTGAGAGAGAGAGAGAGAGAGAGAGAGAGAAAGAGAGAGAGAGAGTCTGTGTGTCTGTGTGCCTGTGTGTGTGTATATATATATATATATATATATATATATATATATATATATATATATGGGGGCGGGTGGGTTGTGGGTATGGCACAAGCACAAGAGTTTATGGGCAACTTCATAGCAGGAAACCGTCATGTACTTTATAATCGCGTTGTAGGACATTTGAGATGT
>JAPXFY010000422.1:10000-35000 GCA_030674185.1 Monoplex corrugatus | reverse complement strand
CTCTGCTTGATGAAGGCCTAGCGCAGCGGGAAGTTGCTAGACGACTTGAAGTGTCGCATTCCACAATCCAGAGACTGCTGGAGCGCTTCAATGAGACTGGAGCAGTCCAGGAAAGGCGTCACACGGGTCGACCCAGAGTAACGACAAGACAGCAAGACCGCTACCTTGCCCTCTCCGTCCTGAGGGAAAGGGCATCCACTGCGGTGACCTTGAGGGGTCAGCTGAGGGACGCAACAGGTGCTAACATCAGCTGCAGCACGGTGAGAAGACGGTTACATGAGGCAAACTTGAGGTCACGGAGACCGGCCGTCCGACCCGTGCTGTCACCGGTCAACAGAGTGCGCCGCATGACCTGGGCCAGGGAGCACGTGACCTGGACAAGGCAACAGTGGGTCCGGGTCTTGTTTTCGGATGAGTCCAGGTTCACCCTGACCTTTAACGATGGCCGGGCTCGGGTGTGGCGACGTCAAGGGGAGAGGTTCGCCGACGCCACTGTCCAAGAGCATAACCGGTACGGCGGCGGGTCGGTGATGGTGTGGGGTGGCATGAGCCGTGGTACCCGGACCCCCCTGCTCCCCATTGACGGCATCCTGAACGGGGTCCGGTACCGGGACGAGGTTCTGGCGGCCGTGGCACTGCCTGCGCTTGTGGACCTTGGTCAAGGCGCCATCTTCCAGGACGACAATGCACCTGCGCATCGAGCACGCCTTGTGACCGACTTCCTGGAGCAGCATGAAGTCGTCCGTATGGCCTGGCCAGCATGCTCACCTGACCTGAACCCAATTGAACACCTCTGGGATGTGCTCGGGAGGCGCATCAGGGACAACCACCCCCCACCGGGCACCCTGGCCAGGCTGGTCGACATCCTGCAGATCGAGTGGGCGGCCATCCCTCAGGACACACTCCGTACCCTTGTGGGGTCGATGCATCGGCGCTGTGAAGCATGCATCCAGGCTCGGGGCGGACACACGCGATATTGAAAACAGATTGGCCAAATCTGACACTTTCTGTTTTTTGAAAAGGGGGGGATGTTCCTTTAAATGCATGTGCTGTTCACTAATGGGTCATTGTGCTAATTTCTTTTTCCAAAACAGGTGTGGAAATGATGAAATAAAACATAGAATCAATTCTAAACATTGTCAATTATTTCAACTTAAAATTAGAGAGGAAGGAAGAAGTGGCCCTTAAATTATGATTAGGAGTATATATACACATTATATATATACATGCCCGCACACAGACATATACACATACATTCATACATACACACCCATATCGGCACAGCATGATGGCTGACAACAGCTACAACAGCAGCAACACCACCACCACCAGCAAAGAGGAGACACCCACATATACATATCATGACAAACTTACAGACATATCTGGATAACAATCAACAAATAGCCCACACACACATACATAAACGGTTTGGCAAACATGCTTGCTCTTCAGTTGTCTGTTTCTTTTCTTCACTTTTCCTTTATCTCTGTTCCAGGAAAAGCCCAAACACTTTCCATTCCACACTGTAAGAGGATGTGTTCGATAAAGTCGTACGTGCTTTTTCTTAGGATTGATAATTGGGTACATGTATTAAGTGCATTTTTGGCTCTTGGGAGGTGGGATATGCAGAAACAATTTTTGGTGATTTATGCCTGTTTTTATAGCTATGTTTTTGTGTCCTTAGGTATGCATATATTTGTATTCATGTTTTTTAAATTCCCTAGCGATAAATTGGACGGGAGTGGTCAACGCCAGGGGTATGTCCATAGATTATGTGCATGAATGCATTAATGTGTGTACTTAATTTTCTTTTCCTTTTTTCCTGTTAAAGTTTTGTATGTTTTGAAGCGGCTGTAGCCCTGATATGGCTCTACGCAGTCGGCTGGACCTTAAACAACAATAACAATAGCAATAACAATAACAGTAACCTCCCGCCTCCCCGTTTAAAGAATTAACCATCACATATAGGGAGTTTGCGCAGGTTCAAGGAATAGGATCAGGTAATTGCTGCCAGATTCTGGTGGAGCGTATATGGAATTGTCAGTGCAATGAATTCATCTTTAAACTCCAAATTTTATAACGCTGATCAACCTCCCTCCCCTCTGTGGGAATGCCGGAGATTCTTTCAGTATAGATAATATCCCCACCTTCTGGAAATTCTGTGCCAGAAATATCCTCTTTTCTGTCACTGTTTCTGCCCTGTTCCTTTGCTTTGTCATATCATTTCCTGCCTTGCTGGTCCATTCACATGTATGTGTTTGATAAAGTTTTACGTACTCTCTCTTACGATTGATAAATGGGTACATGCATTAAGTGTATTTTGGGCTCCAGGAAAATTACACATGCGGAAGCAATTAAAATTTAAGCCTGCTTTTATGTATGTTTTAGTGTCCTCAGTTATGTTTAAATTTGTATTCATGTATGATTTTTAAACCCATTGTGCGATAAATTGGATGGAATGGTCTGTACCAGGGGCATCTCCGTAGATTATGTGCGAATGCGTTATGTGTAATTTTCTTCTCCTTTTTTTTCCTGTTGAAGTATTGTATACTGTTTTGAAACGCTTGTAGCCCTAATGTGGCTGTACGCAGCTGGCTGGGCTTTAAATTAAATAAAATAACAATAACAAATAATCCGATCAACCTAGGATACAAGAAATCCAGATCCCATCACTGATCGTATGTGTCTGCTCTCAACTTTCCATAAGACCTTGGTCTTATTGCTAGCCTTTAGTTGAGATAATAAACGTAAGAGCCTTACACAGTATACTGCTAGCGCATGTTGAAGATCATACGGTAATAAAAGAATTGCATCTGTTAAGATTCTGTAGAAAAAATATGGTTAATGAATAAACAAAAAAATACACTTTCTCCGGAAGGAGCGGCCCGTTTGTCACACGGGAAACCTTGAAATTCGTTGTGAACAACAAAACACCACTTATCCAGCTCAGTTCAGAGTTCATTCCATCAGGTATATCAGTATCTGAAACAGTGCGCCTTTTTAACCCAAAGCACAACGAACACATGATCAGAATATCGTGAACCATGATTATTACTGTTTTTATTCAGAACGGTGCGCCTTTTTGATTCCAGGCACAACAAGCACAAGGCAAAATATTGTGAACCATATTTTGTATTTTTATCCAGAACAATACGCCTTTTAAATCCCAGGCACAACAAATGTATGACCAGAATATTGTGAACAATAATTATTGTTAGATGTACATTCTAATAAAAGTTTCTGTGTCCACAGAAATATGACAGAGACCGTGGTCCTCCTTCACTGTGCCTTCAGTGGACAAAATGCCAGGACCCGTGTCAACACCCCAAGACACCACATGGCGTCATTTACACCTTTCCCCACCGTCTGGTCCATCTCGTCCGATCTTCATGATGACCCGGTAAGTAACTAGACCAAAACTGAAAACTGGGGGTGGGTGGGATGGGATCGACAGAGGAAGGGGGGGGGGGTTGCGAGAGGGGTAGTGAGGTGGTGAGGATTTCAACTTTTCTATGGATCAGCATTGTGATGGCTGTGCCAATCTGTTGTCCACACATTGTTGCCATCTAGAACACTGAAGATCCTCCACTCCTCTGTTCCGATTCGGCCTGTGTATGTCCTTCAGGGCCTTGAGATCTTGTTCTGTTCGTGCCATGATATCCTTGGTCTTACTCTTTCGCGTTTTCCTTCGTACAAAAAAGTGGCAGAATGGTTAAGACGTTCGCCAGCCAATAACTAAATTCGTGGCTCCAGGGTTCGTTTATCGTAAGAAGCGTCGACTTTTCGCCTTAGTTTGACCGGACAATCAAACTTGACGTCGAGCCCTTCGGAAGGGGACGAAAAACGAATCGAACTCGTGTACCTTCCGGCCTGCGCACCCTAAGAATCCATGGCAATTGGAAGTCCTGAAGAGCAGGACATTCGCCCGACTGACCTGGCAAAAAAACTATCGGTATTAAAGATTGTTCACTTTGTAATTCCCTTCCCTTGAGACCCAATTAGTCTTTTTCCCTTTCTGGGGTCTTGGTAGGGAAAAAAGTGACAGAGAAGACAGCTTGGGTCAAGGGTCATTTGTTGAACAGGATAGAGTGTACTCTAACTTAGCATCGTGTGCGTGCGTGTGTGTGTACGTGCGTGCGTGTGTGTGAGTGCGTGCGTGTGTGTGTGTGAGTGCGTTCGCGTGCGTGTGTGTGTGTGTGCGTGAGACAGAAGATGACGGCTTGGGTCAGGGGTCACACGCACTCCTCCTGTTCTGTTCCCCACCCCACCCACCACCCCAGGTTGCGTGTGTTTGTGCCCTGGAGGTTTGGTCGTTGTTGGCGATTGCTTTGGTGAATGATGGGAGTACCTGCCTTGATTTGAATCTTGAATCAAGATTTGGCGACTTGCTGTTTTTTTTTTTTCATTGTTATGTCCAGTAAAGGGCAGTCTTGATAATGTGATTCTGCTCTCTTCGAGTAGTTACTGGTTGGAGATGGTGTTAGGCCACATGATTCCTCTGATTCTTCAGTTTCTTGTGTGTCGGGTTGACAGCTTGATAAGGTCGCTCTCTGTCATCCTCCATCATTCTGAGCCTTAATTAAAGTGGGGTGAAAAGGACACGGCTCTGGTACAGTTCTACTGTGTATTTGTACTGTATTTGGGGGAACTTGTGATATGACTGTTCCCAGACATTCAAACCCTTCAACCTGTCCCATCATGCTGTACCATCTGCCATGCTCTGCATGAGGGGATTTCTTGTCTTTCACCGACCACCATGTCATCCAGTCCTCCAGTCATCTCACCAGGCGGCGGATGCACTTTGTAGATGGCCAGCAGAGCCGCACAGGCCAAGAAAGCATTCAGCGTTCTTGACGACAGATTGGCACCTGGGAGAGTTCTTCAGTGTTATATAGAACCGATCTTGTTGTACAGATGCGAAGCTTGGACAGTCAACACACAAGGTCAACAAGATTGAGGCAGCTGGAATGTAGTTTCTAAAAAGAAGGTTAAGCGTCACATGGAAGGCAAAGAAAACAAACGAGACAGTCTTGAAAGAGGCAAACACAAAAAGAACACTAATGAATAGGATTGGGGAAGTTCGGGCAACATTTATATGACATTTTATGAGGCAAGAGAAATTAGAAAGCCTAGTCACAACATGAAAGGAAGAGGCAAAAAGAGGACAAAGTGGACCTAGGGAGAACATACTGGACAGACTTGTGGAGTGGATGATGAAGGTGGGAGATGTACTTGCAGCGACAAAAGATAGATTCGTATGGAGGGTCATAATCGCCAACACCATGCTGCAGGGCACATTATGATTTGGGGGAACCTCCACACGTTGTTCAGCATTCTGAGCATGTTGATGGTCTTGCTGAGACGATGCTGGATGGTGTCTGCTCATCCATCGTGTCTCCCTCAGATGAAGACACTGCATGTCCTCTTTCAACTTCATTTTTGGCAAGAGTCCTGTTTCACACTTCTGCAAATATACGCATACAACAAACTGCATTAATGTGCGTCTGTGCGGACCTTGTACGTATACAGAAGCATAGCGGACAAAACAATCATTTACATGACATTTTCTCTATTCATGAATGTAAATATGAAATCAACGTTCGAGGAAACCACCACCATCTACCAACAACCAACCACCACCACCAACATCACCCACAACCACCACCATCACCAACCACCAACTACTACCACCACCACCACCACCATCACACGCACAGACAATAGGAATACATTTGATACCTTCTCCTTATTGACAGATGACTGAAGAATCTTCATGAACAACGTCTAAGCTGGACACCATTCCAGACATCCCCAGAACGGACGGTACTGATGAGTTCCAGGACTTTTCTACTTTACAGTAGGACGAAAACTGACGTCTGCCTTTGTCAATGTGGCTGACAAACCACACAGCCACACCTATAAAGGCCCTGCATATATTCGACGAAGGTAACTGAACAGAACGTGTGTGCGATTGTGTGCGTGTGCGCGTATATGTGTGCGTGTTAGTGATTGTGTGTGTGTGTGTGTGTGTGTTTCTGTGTGTGTGTGTGTGTGTCTGTGCCTGTGCCTGTGCCTGTGCCTGTGCCTGTGCCTGTTCTTAAAAGCGGGCGTGCGTTAAGTTGCTGTCTATGTATGTGTGGAGCGACAAATTACCAAACGCCCAGGTCCTAGCATGGGCTGGTCTCTCCACCATGCACACACTGTTCAGACAACGCAGGCTGTTCTGACTTGGCCATGTGCGGCGGAAGGAAGATGGCCGTATCCCAAACGATAACCTTTACGGTGAACTAGCCTCCGACAAGAGATCTGTTGGCCGCCCCAAAACGTCGTCTGTAAGCGCGATATGAAAGCTTTGGACATCAACACAGAGAGCTGTGAAGACACAACAGCCGATCGCAATAGATGGCTCAGTGTGCCCCAGAAACAACTCTGGTTGGGGGAAAAGATGATCCAGACCTAAGCTGAGGTGAGAGTCAGGTGGAAAGCAAGCTCCAATGAAGGCAATCCCATGTCAGCATCCATACATGCATCCAAAATCGCAGAGACTGCCTTTCCCGCATCGGCCTTACCAGCCACAGCGGATGCTGCTCCAGAGGCGTCAACTCGAATCGACACGACACTAAGGCGCATCATCCTTAGTCGACGTCGACTGACAGGGCCTACCAGTTCTAAACCCTTCTCATAGGCGATATCTTTAGGTGTCTACGTAACTTAAGAAAAAAAATCTCCGGCGGAGATTTGAATCCCAGTCCTCTTGTCTAACAGGCGGTGATATTGACAAGTATACCACCGAGGATCACTTTAATGGTCATCTGTTGTGAACTTGACCACACAGTTTCAAACGCTGTGTTGATTGTTCTGGTTTCATGCGACAAACGCTGCGAAAGCCACTATCCAAAAATCTGTATTTAAAAAAGATATGGCCTAGTGGTGATTTTTCTGCTCCCTCCACTACAATTTGGGCGGTGGTCTGAGTGCTAGTCTTTCAGATGACACACTAAACCGAAATGCTGTACCCGAAAAGGGGTGTGGGGTGGGGTGTGGATTCCGGAGGATCTTTCAGTACAGGTGGCATCCCCACCTTTGGAAAATTCAGTGCTAGAAATTTCCTCCTTTCGCTGTCTTTCTTCCTTGTTCCTTTTCTTTCTATCTTTCCTTCCAATCATATTCTGCTATGCTGGCCTATTGATTTATTTGTGTTCTGTGCAGTCTTTCATGCTTTCTATTGATATTGGTTGTTGGTACAGGTATTAACTACATTTATGGCTCTAAGGAAACACGATAGGTAGAGGCAATTTTCGGTAATTTAGGCTATGTTTTTTATGTTTTAGTGTCGTTAGTGATCTTTATGTTTATGTTCAGGTTTTGTTTTTAAAACCTCATGGCGATACATTTAAGGGACTGATCAATGCCAGGAGCATATCTCTAGATTAGTATGCGAATGCATTATCTGTACTTAATTTTCCATGTTTTTGCCAGGGTCATCGAGATGTGTACATTTTGCTACAGTTGTAGCATTGATACAGCTCTGGGCAGGTAGCTGGGCTTTAAACAGTAATACTGATCGCAATAAACGGAGATGCTGTAAGCAGCAATTATTTTGGGCATGTTGAACATCTGCGGCAGCGAAGTTTTCCTTGGCAAAAGACAACACCGTAGGTGAACAAAAATACATGCATATAGATATAACAAAGGGAGGTGGCGCCGTACGAGGGCGATGTTTTGTGTTGAAAAACCTGCGGCAGCAAAGTAGTTTTCCTTGGCAAAAGAAAACACCCTTGGGTAAACAAAAACATGTGCATATAGATATAACAAAGGGATGTGGCGCCGTGCGATGGCGATGTGCCTTCTCCGTGAAGGTCAACCCCCATTTCACGTGGTAAAACTGCGTTACGTCCAAAAACAATGAACGCAATGCCATCCAATCCAATCCAGTATGGTTTCTTCGATCAAAGCGACGAGAAAATTTTCCTAGTGAGATTTTCTTTCTTGTTGTGAAATGTATGTTATACAGCGCAAAATGGTACATCCTTCAAACCAAGAAGAGTTCATCTTTAAACATAAACGGAAAGAATCCCTAATTTAAGTGCAGTTACCTGAATTGCTCCTTGAGTTTCCAGAACACTTTATGTGCCATGTCCTTTTGAATCTGTTCCAGATTCGTGCGACTGTGCAACCGTTCAGAGACTAACATGCTTGTTTGTATGTTAAGTGTGTATGACTATTTGATTGTCTGTTTTGATTGTTTTTTTCCGGTGTGTGCATGTGTTTTTGTTTTTCTATGAAAGCGAGTTTTCTACACGATTTTGCCAGAGGCAGTTCTTTTGTCGTGGAATCTTGTCCGCGAATGTCTATCGACATGTCTAAGCATGCATCCGCTGTCTACCTTATATGTCTGTATTCATTTACGTTAAATAATTATACTTTGTAATTTTTCTATTTGTCTATTTACGTATTTTGTGTATGTCTTTGCACATACAATTTTGGTCTCACATTTGTTGCAGTTTGCCCGTAATGACCTCACACCACGCCAGGATAGTAGCGTACGCTCTGCATCAAAAAAAGCAGCAGCAGCCAGGAAGATCAAAACCAAGTAAGTCTTCCATTATATATGTTATAGAAACCAGAAGAAAAAACATAAAAAGGAGAATCCAAACAAAAAAGAACAAGAAAAACAAATACGACAAAACAAACAAAACGTAAAATAAAAAGGAACAAAAAGATGAAAAAGAGGAAATGAAAACGACACAGGGGCACACGAACAAGAAGGGCAAGGACAACAACGAAAACAAGAAGAAGAGGGAAGAATAACAACAAGAACAACAACAGATACGACATAAAACTGAGCAAGGAGAAAAGAAACAATCACAAAGCTTGCGCTATAAAACAAAACAACACAAAACCAATTAAAGCAAAAACATGCAAACAAGTAGAGAAACGCACAAAACAAAACGAAAAGCCTACAAATACGCAATATGAAGAAATTCCATGATTATCATTACGCAGTTGAAAACAACAGCCAGAACAGGAACAACATCGAGAAAGAGAAATGGAAACGAAAACAATGGCAACAAGTAAACCAGAAGAACAACAAGAGCAGAAACGATGAGAAGCAGAACGAAAACAAACAGAAAAAGGACATTAAATGATAACAACAGCGACAAAAACACCACCAGCAAAACGCCAAGAACAGCATAAAAAAGAAGAGCAAACGGGAAAAAAATCGAGAATAAGAAATGCGTCAAGAAGCATATCAATAAGAGGAGGATCAAAGAAGCTGGAAGAGGAAAACAAAAAATAAAGCATTGAGGCCAAAAGGCAGAACAAGCATAAACTAGGCGACCACATTAAACGCGAAAACAACAAAGACAAGTAGACTCTGATTGATAAAACCACCAACAAAATAGAATAAGAAAACAAAAGAAAGAAGAATGTATGATTACGAAAACAAGGAGGAAAGAAGTAAACAAAACAGAACTAAGACAACTGAAACAAAAACCTAAGAACACGATAACAAACAAAATCACGAAACAGGGGAAGCAAAGAAACAAAAAGAATAGAACAAACATTTGGCGGAAATGCAAAAGAAAGCCAAGAACAGTTAAGAAAACCCAAAGAAATAAGTAAATGGAACAAGAAGACAGGGAAAAAGACGACATGGGACAAGACAAACGAAAGAACTGGAATACAGATGAAGACAAAAGGCAAGAAGGGCAAGTAAAACAAACTTGATCCCACAATCGAAAATAACCAAAACATACACGCAAACACAGAGCAAACCAAAGTACACAAAAAGCAAGCCTCCTTCCATCACCACCCAAAAAAATCAAGAAAAAGAGGAACGACAACAAAGAGGATAAAAACAAAGATCAAGAAGAAAGAAAAAGGGTAGAAGAGCAAAACCTGACATCATGGAGTACATTATCATTATAACATATCACAAAATGCCAGCATCACAACGCCACAACACCAACAAGGAACAGGAAGAAGAAAATACAAAACAGAACTAATACAAGACAAACACAAACGAAAACAGGAAAACAACAACAAGAGCAACAAGAACAAAAACAAGCCCTATAGCACCAAGACCGCCAACATGAACATGAAAGGAAAAAATTAAAAAGTTGAGCCAAAGCAAGACAAAAGCCAAAGAAGAAAAGAGAACAAGAGCAACCAGAATAAAAACAATAAGAAAACACAAAATATACATACACACACAAATTGTTTCTCTTCAATTAACACAAAAGAACAAACTTAACAAGAACATTCAACAAAAGTAAAAAAACAACCACAATAAAACAGGTTAACAACATACCCGGGGGTATTGATGGGATGCAGAACGATGCGGCACCACTGACCTGACAATCACCTCCCAGCTTAAGTCACCAAACGAGAACAACAACAACAACGAGAACAACAACAAAAAAGAACGAGAACAACAAAAGGAGAACATTGAGAACACCAACAATAAGAACATCAACAATGAGAATAACAACGATAACAACAACGAAAACAATAGAACAACGAGAAAACAGCTAGAACAATAACAACGAGAACAACAGCAACAATAAGAACAACAAAAAGAGAACAACAGTAACGAGAACTACAAAAAACGAGAACAACAAAACCGAGAACAACAAAAAACCCAATAAAAGCAACAAACGAGAACCACAAAACAACGAGAACAACAAAAACGAGACCAACAAAAGCAACGAGAACAACAACGAGAACAACAAAAACGAGAACAGCAAAAGCAACGAGAACAACAAAAACAACGAGAACAACAAAAACGAGAACAACGCGAACAACAAAACGAGAACAATAAGAACAACAACGAGAACAGCGAGAACAATAACAACAACTACAAGGAGAACAACGACACGAGAACATCGGAGAACTACAACCAGAATTACAAAAATGCGAACATAAGCAACGAGAACAAGAAAAATAGCAACGAGTACAACAACAGCAAGGAGAACGACAACAATAAAGTTTACAACGAGAATTACAACAATGAGAACGTAAACAACGAGAACAACACCAACGACAACAAGAAAATCAACAAGAACAACAACAGCAAGGAGAACAACAACGAGAACAGCAATAGCAATGAGAACAACAGCGAGAACAAGAACAACAAAGATAATAACAACGAGAACAGCAACAACGAGAACAGCAACAACGAGAACAACAACAACGAGAACAATGAAAACAACAGCAATGAGAACAACGACAAGAACAACGATGACAACGAGAAGAACAACGACGACAACGAAAACGACGATGACAACAAGAACAACAAAGACGACAACGAGAACAGCAACAACGAGAAAACAACAAGAACAGCAACAACGAGGACAACAACGAGAACAGCAACAACGAGGACAACAACGACGAGAACAACAACGAGAAGACCAACGACGACAACGAGAAGAACGACTACAACGAGAACAACGACGACAACGAGAAGAACAACGACGACAACGAGAAGAACAGCGACGACAACGAGAACAACAACGATGACAATGAGAAGAACGATGTCAACGAGAACAACAACGACAACGAGAACAACAACAAGAACAACAACAACGAAAACAACGAGAAGAACGAATACAACAAAGACAACGAGAACAACAGCGCCAACGAGAAGAACGACAGCGAGATGGACAAGTACAACAACAAGGACGACAACGAGAACAACAACGACGAGAACAACAACGACGAGAACAACAACGACAATGAGAATAACAACACGACCGCACCGAGAAGAACGACGACAACAACGAGAAGAACAACGACGACAACGAGATGAACGACGACGACAACGAGATGAACGACGACAGCAAGAAAAACGACGAGATGAACGACAACAAGAACAAGGACGACAACGAGAAGAACGAGAACAACAATGAGAAAAACAACCACCTCAACGAGAAGAACAAAGACGACGAGAACGAGAAGGACCAACAATGGCAACGACAAGAACAACGAGAACAATAACGACGAGAAGAACAACGACAACGAAAAGAACGACGACGACAACGAGAATAACAATAACCACAACAAGAAGAACGACGAAAAAAAAGAACAAGGACGACGACGAGAACAACGACAACGAGAACAACGACGACGACAACGAAAAGAACAACGACGACGACAACGAGAAGAATAACAACGATGACAACGAAAAGAACCAACAATGACAATGAGAAGAACGATAACGAGAACAACAACGAGAAGAACATCGACGACGACAACGAGAACACCAACGACGACGACAATGAGAACGACGACGACAACAAGAACAACGAGAACGAGAACAAAATCAAGAACAAAAACAAGAGCAACAATACAGAAAACAACACCGAGAACAAAACCGATAACAACGAGAACAAGAACAACAATGAGAACTATAACAATAGCAACGAGAACAACAAAAACGAGAACCACATCGAGATCAACATCGGGAACAACGAGAAAAACAGTGAGAACAAAAACGAGAACAACAGCAGCAAGGAGAACTGCAACGAAAACAGCAACAACGAGAATCACAACGAGAACATTAACAACGAGAACAATAACAATGAGAACAACAACGAGAACAAAAACAACGAAAACGACAACAACAACAAATACGACGAGAAAACGACAGCGAGAAGAACATCAACGACGACAAATAGAACAACAAGACGACAACGAGAAGAAGAACAACAACAAGAACAGGAATAGCAAGAACGAGAACAAGAACAACGAGGACAACAATGAGAACAACAACACTGACAAGAACAAAAACGACGAGAACAACAACGAGAACTCTAACGAGAACAGTAACATCAACGAGAACAACGACAACGAGAAGAACGACGATAAGAACAACAAGGACCATAGCGAGAAGAACAAGGACCACAACGACAAGGACCACATCGAGAAGAACAAGGACGACAAGGACCACAGGGAGAAAAACAAGGACCACAATGAGAACAGCAACAAGGACCACAGCGAGAAGAACAAGGACGATAACGAGAACAGCAACAAGGACCACAGCGAGAAGAACAAGGACGACAACGAGAACAGCAACAAGGACCACAGCGAGAAGAACAAGGACGATAACGAGAAGAACAAGGACGATAACGAGAACAGCAACAAGGACCACAGCGAGAAGAACAAGGACGACAACGAGAACAGCAACAAGGACCACAGCGAGAAGAACAAGGACCACAACGAGAACAGCAACAAGGACCACAGCGAGAAGAACAAGGACGATAACGAGAACAGCAACAAGGACCACAGCGAGAAGAACAAGGACGATAACGGGAAGAACAACGACGACAACGCTAAGAATAACAGCGACAACGAGAAGAACGACAACAAGAACAACAATAACGAGAACAACGACGACGAAGGCAAAGAACAGCAACGAGAAGAACGAGAACAGCGACAACGAGAACAACTATGTCGACCACGAGAAGAACAAAAACGTCAACGAGAAGAACAAAACGTCGACAACGAGAACAACAAATGCAACGAGAAGAACAATGACGACAACGAGCTTAACAACGACCTCGAGGAGAACAATAACGACGACAACGAGAAGAACGACATCGAGAACAACAACAATGACGACAACGAGAAGAGCAATGACAAAAACGACAACAACAACAACAACGAGAAGAACAACGAGAACGACAGCAAGAACAAGAAGAATTACAACGAGAATATCCACGACGACAACGAGAACAACGACAACGAGAAGAACAACAATGATGACAAGCAGAAGAAGAACAAGAAAGAGATGAACAACAACGAGAAGAACAACAAGGACGGCAACGAGAAGAAGAACGACAACGAGAAGAACACCAAAAACCACAACAAGAACATCAAGGACCACAACGAGAACAAGGACGACAGCGATACGAATAACAAGGACAAGACCGAGAAGAACAACGATGACAAATACGACAAGAAGAATAAAGACAACTACGACAACGAGAAGAACAGCAACGACGACAAATACAACAAAAAGAACATCAAGGACCACAACGAAAACAAGGATCACAACGAGAACAAGGACGACAGCGATTAGAACGACGACAACGAGAAGAACAAGGACATCGAGAAGAGCAGTAACGACGACAACGAGAGGAACAACGACGACAACATCGAGAAGAACAATAACGACGACAACGAGAAGAACGACACCGAGAAGAACAATAACAACGACAACGAGAAGAACAACAATGACAACGAGAAGAACAACTAAAAAAAAAAAACCACCAACAACGAGACCAACAACAACGTCTACAAGGAGAACAACGACAGCAAGAAGAACAAGAACTACATCGAAAATATCAACGACAACGAGAAGAACGACAACGAGAAGAACGACAACGAGAGGAGCAACAACAAGAACAACAATGACGACAACGAAAACACCAAAAACCACAACAAGAACAAGGACCACAACGTGAAAAACAACTACAACGAGTAGAAGAATAAAGATGACTACGACAACGAGAAGAACAGCACCTACGACAACGAGAGGAACGACAACGAGAAGAACAACAACGACGACAACATGAAGAATAACAACGATGACAACGCTAAGAATAACAGCGACAACGACAAGAACGACAACAATTATAACGAGAAGAACAACAACGACGAAGGCAAGGAGAACAGCAACGAGAAGAACGAGAACAGCGACAACGAAACGAGAACAACAACATCGACAACGAGAAGAGCAAAAACGTCGACAACGAGAACAAAAACATCGACAAAGAGAAGCACAACGTTGACAACGAGAAGAACAACAAACACAACGAGAAGAATAACAAATACAACGAAAAGAACAGCAACGAGAAGAACGACATCGACAAGAACAATGACACCAACGAGAGGAACAATGACATCGAGGAGAACAATAACGACGACAACGAGAACAACAATGACGACAACGAGAACAACAATGACGACAACGAGAAGAGCAACGACGACGACAAAGACAACAACAACAACAAAAACAACGAGAACAACGGCAGCAAGAACTAAAACGAGAATATCAACAATAACGACAACGAGAAGAACAACGAAAACAACGAGAACAGCAATAATGACAAAGAGAAGAACAACAACAAAGAGAACAACGACGACAACGAGAAGAACACCGAAAACCACAACAAGAACAAGTACAAGGACGACAGCGATACGAACAATTTGAAGACCGAGAAGAACAAGGACGACAACGAGAAGAACAACAACGACGACAGCTACAACGACAAGAAGAATAAAGACGACGACAAGAAGAACAGCAACAACGACAACAAGAACATCAAGGACCACAACGAAAACAAGGACCACAACGAGAAGGATGACAGCGATAAGAACAACAAAGACGACAACGAGAAGAACGACACAGAGAACAATAACGACGACAACGAGAACAACAATGACGACAACGAGAAACAACAATTAAAAAAAAAAAAAAACACCCAATAACAACGAGAACATCAACAACGTCAACAAGAACAACGACAACGAAATATCAACGACGACAACGAGAAGAACAACGAGAACAACGACAAGGAGAAGAACAACAATGACGACAACGAGAAGAAGAACAACACAACAACGAAAAGAACAGCAACGAGAAGAACAATGACGACAACGAAAGAACACCAAAAACCACAAGAACAACAACGAGAACAAGGACGACAGCGATAAGAACAAGGACAAGACCGAGAAGAACATCAAGGACGGCAACGAGAAGAAGAAAAACAACGACAAGAAGAATAAAGACGACTACGACAACGAGAACAGCAACTACGACAACGAGGAGAACAACGATGACAACAAAAACAACGATGACAATGCGAAGACTAACAACGATGACAACGAGAAGAACAATGACGACAACGATACGATCAACGACGATGATATCGAGAAGAACAATTACGACAACAGTAACGACGACAACGAGAAGAACGACAACAAGAACAACGATAACGAGAAAGACAAGCACGACAGCAAGAAGAACAGCAACGACAACGAGAAGAACAACGAGAACAGCGACAACGAGAAGAACGACAAGATCGACAATGAGAAGAACAACGACAATGAGAAGAACAACAAGGATGACAAGGAGAACAACAAGGACGACAACAAGAACAACAAGAAGAAAAACAAGGAGACAACAAGAACAACAACAAAGACGACAAAGAGAACTGCGACAACGAGAAGAACAACGAGAACAACGACAATGACAACGCGAAGAAGAACGACTTCAACGAGAACAACAAGAACGAGGACGACAAAGAGAAGAACAAAAAGGATGACAACTCGAAGAACAACTACAACGAGAGAAAACGACAGCTACAACGAGAAGAACGACAACTACAACGAGAAGAACAACTACAATGAGAAGAACAACTACGAGAAGAATGACAACTACAACGAGAACTACAACGAGAAGAACAGCAACAACTACAACGAGAAGAACAACAACAATGACGACTACAACGAGATGAACAACTACAACGAGAAGAACAGAACAAACTATAACGAGAACAACAACAATGACGACTACAACGGAGAAGAACAACGACAACTATAACGAGAAGAACAACAACAAGTAGTACAACGAGAAGAAGAACAACGACGACAACTACAACGAGAACAACAACGACGACAGCTACAACAAGAATAACAAACTACAATGAGAACAACAACAAGGACAACTACAATGAGAAGAACAACTACAGCAAGAAGAACAACTACAACGAGAAGAACAACTACAACGAGAACAACTACAACGAGAACAACTACAACGAGAACAACTGCAACGAGAACAACTGCAACGAGAACAACTACAACGAGAACAACTGCAACGAGAAAACAACAAAGACAACTACAACGAAAAGAACGACAACGACAATGAAGAAGAACAACAACAACGCAAAGAACAACTACAACGAGGAAAACGACAACAACGAGAAGAACGACAGCTACAACGAGAACGACAACGAGAAGCCCAACAACTACAACAACAACGACGACTACAACGAGAAAACAACTACAACGAGAAGAATATTAACGACGACAACTACAACGAGAAGAATAACATCGACGACAACGCTAAGAATAACAACGAGAACAACGACGACAACGCTAAGAGTAAGAATAACAACG
Organism: Monoplex corrugatus; assembly: GCA_030674185.1. NCBI lineage: Eukaryota > Metazoa > Mollusca > Gastropoda > Littorinimorpha > Ranellidae > Monoplex > Monoplex corrugatus. The sequence goes on along the minus strand of JAPXFY010000422.1, from coordinate 17,816 downwards.
ACAACGCTAAGAATAACGAGGACAACGAGAAGAACGACAACAACGAGAAGTATAACAACGACGACAACGCTAAGAATAACAACGATGACAACGAAAAGAATAACAATGACGACAACGCGAAGAAAAACGACGACAACGCGAAGAACAACGACGACAACGCTAAGAATAACAACGAGAACAACAATAATGACAACGAGAAGAACAACAATGAGAAAAACGACGACAACGAGAACAACACCAAAAACCACAACAACAACAACATCAAGGACCACAACGAAAACGAGGACGACAGCGATAAGAACAACTACAACGACAAGAAGAATAAAGACAACTACAGCGAGAAGAACAGCAACTACGACAACGAGAAGAACAACGATGACAACGAGAACAACAAGGACGACAACGAGAAGAACAACAAGGATGACAACGAGAAGATCAACGACGACGTCATCGAACAGAACAACGAGAACGACAACAAGAACAACGATAACGAGAACAACGACGACGGCAAGAAGAACGATGACGGCAAGAAGAACAGCAACGACAACAACGAGAACAACAACAAATAGAACGAGAACGACAATGTTGACAACGAGAAGAACAAAAAATACGACGAGAAGAACAAGGACGACAACGAGAAGAACAAGGATGACAACGAGAAGAACAATAAGAACGACAATGAAACAACGACGACAACAACGCGAACAACAACAACGACATCGAGAAAAACAACGAGAACAACAACAATGACAACTAGAACAACAACGAGAACGCCAAGAAGAACAGGAAGAACAAAAAACGAGAACGACGATGACAAGAACAACGAGAACGACGACAACACGAAGAACAACGAGAACAACTACGACGACAACGAGTGGGACAACCACAACGACAACGAGAACAACAACGTCGACAACGAAAAGAACAATGACGACGACAACGAGAACAACAATGAGAACGAGAAGAACAACGACGACAATGAGAAGAACGGCAAAGACGACAACGCGAAGAACTGCAAAGACAACTACGACAACGAGAAGAACATTAACGACGACAAATACGACAACGAGAAGAACAAGATGACAAAGAAAAAAAAACAAGGACGACAACGAGAAGGACGACAACGAGAAGGACAACAACGACGACAAGAACAACGACAACTACAACAACGAGAAGAACAACTACGACAACGAGAAAAGCAACATTGACAACGAGTAAAACAACCACGACGACAATGAGAAGAACTACAACTACGACAACGAGAAGAACAACGACAACGAGAACAACGACGACAACGAGAAGAACAGCAGCGACAACTACAACAAAGAGAAGAACAACACGGGCGACAACTATGAGAACGAGAAGAACAACGACGACAACTACAACGAGAAGAAGAACAACAATGACAACGAGAACAACAACGACGACAACGAGAAGAACAACAAGAAGAACGATAACGAGAAGAACAACAATGACGACGGCAAGAACAGAAACGAGAACAACGTGAAGAACAACAATGAGAACAGCGACAACGAGAAGAACAACGACGACAACGAGAAGAACAACAACGACGACAACGAGAACGACGATAACGAGAAGAACAACGACGATAACGAGAAGAATAACGACGATTAAAACAAGATCAACAACGACAATGAGAAGAACAACGATGACAACGAGAAGAACAACAATGACGACAACGAAAAGAAGAACAAAAGACAACAACGAGAACAACGACGCAAGTACATCAACGAGAAGAACAACAACTACGACAACGAGAAGAACAACAACGATAACTACAACGAGAACAACGACGACTACTATGACAACGAGAAGAATAGCAGCGACGACAACGAGAACAACAAGGACGACTACAACGAAAACGAGAACAAGGACGACTAGGCTTGAGAGGTAATCGGGAGCTGCATTATTGAGGCTTTTGTAGCAGATGGTGTCTAGTTTGTACTGTATGCGCTTTGATATAGGGAGCCAGTGAAGTTGTGCCAGGAGAGAGGATATGTGGTCAGCTTTTTTTTTCTTTTTGAGTACAAGGCGTGCAGCATTGTTTTGAATGCGCTGTAGGATGTGAATGGTGGTGGAGACGGGAAGACCAGACAGGAGTGAATTGCAATAGTCAATGCGAGACATTATGAAGGAGAGAACGAATTTTGCAGTTGTTTCGACAGAAAGATACTTCCTGATCAGGCTTATACGATGGAGGTGATAGTAGCAAGATCTGGTAGTTTGAGAAACAAAGTTGTTCATGGAGAGGGTAGAGTCAAGGTAAACACCAAGGTTCTTAGCTGAATCAGAAATTGGGACTGATGTGTTACATAACGGGAGAGAAAGAGGAGGCAGCTGATTAAGTTTCTGACAGGTGCCAATGAGGATAGCTTCTGTCTTATCGTTGAGCTGGATAAGGGGGAAACAGAGGGTGGGAACTCAGGAGGGAGGAACAGAGTGAGGAAATCTATCGGGAGGAGGGAAACGGAGAGTGGGAACTCTGTTGGGGAACAGAGAGAGGGAATTCCAGGTGTACGGTGGAGGAAAGGGAGAGAACACCTGGTGAGGATGTAACAGAGGGAGGGAATTCCAGGTGGGGGTAACAGAACAGGGAGGGAACTCCAGGAGGGTAACAGAGGGAGGAAACTCTGCATGGGGGAAACAGAGGTAGGGGAAACTCTGGGTGGGGGTAAACAGAGTGAGGGGACTCTATGTGGGGCGAACAGAGGGAGGGAATTCTGGGTGGGGGGAATAGAATGGGGAACTCTGGGTGGTGGGAAACAGAGAGAGAGAACTCGGGGTGGGGTGGGGTGGGGGAAACAGAGAGAAGGAACACCGGGTGGGGGGGGGGGGAACATAAGAAGGTCCTTCTGTTGGGGGGGGGGGGGAAGAAAGGAGGGAACTCCGTGTGGCGATGAAATAGTGGGAGGGAACTCTGGTTTAGGAGAAAAATAAAGGAAAGGAACTCTTGTTGAAGAGGGAAACCGAGGTAGGGAAGTCTGGGTTGGGGGGGGGGGGACAGAGGAAGGGAACTCTGGGTGGGGGAACAGAAGGAGGGGGAACTCTGGGTGGGGGTAACAGAGGGAGGGAACTCTAAATAGGGTGAAACAAATGTACGAACATTTGGGTGGGAGAACAAAAGTCAAAACTGTGGGAATGAGGACAAAGGGTGTGGTGATTAAAAGGAAAAACAAAAAGAGGGAAGTTGGCGGGAGGAAGTCTGGGAGAAGCAGTGGCGTAAGAAGGGGACAAGTGAGAGGGAAATTCAAGGGGAAACAAGGGGAGAGAACGTCAGGCAGGCAGGATAATGCAAGGGGTCTTCCAGGGAACTTCAGGGAAAGGGAGGAAATGTCCAAATGGGAAGTCACAACGGGGATAAGAGTTTTTGTTTTGTTTGTTTGTTTTTTGTTTTTGGTTGATTTGTTTTTGTTTTTGGAAGAGGGTTATAAATAGATGGGAACTTCAGAAAGTAACACAAAGGCAAACTATAACTTTTGAGTGGACACTTTGGAGAGCACCAAACAAAGGGAATTCTGGGTGAGGAAAACAAAAGGGAGGACACGAAGGGAGAGAACTCTAGGTGGAGGTAATAAAGGAAGTAAAAGGCGGAGTACAAAATAAGAAGGAAGTGAACCAAGAGGGAAGAATTTTAAGAGGGACGAAAACAAGGGTAGTGTGTTGGGGGGGGGGGGGTTAGGATGGGAGCCATGGGGTTGAAATTTGGGAGAGAAACTGCGGGGTAAATGGGATGTAATTTTGTGGTGGAAAGACAATACGTTGGAAGGAACTTCAAGGAGAACCAAGGGGAATGAATTACAGAGCAAGGGGAGGGAACTTAACACTTGGAGAGGGAAGTAATAGAGGAAACACTGGAGGAGAACAGAACCAGTGCGAGGGAACTCTCAGGAGGGGGGGGGGGGGATTTGTCAGATGGACAAATATAAGGGAACAATGGGGGTGGAATGGGGAAACAAGCGGGAGAGAACTTCAGGACAGGATGGGCAAGGGAAATAAGTTTCAGAACAAAAGAGACAAAAGAAGGAAACTTTTAGAAAGGGGTTAGGTAGTGGAAGGGAACCTAAAGGAAGGTGGAGAGAGGGAGGGATACAAGTTGGAGAGAACTTTGGGTTAAGTGGAAGGGAGGTGTACAAGTAGAATGGAAAATAGGGAGAAACAATTAAGAGGGGGTGGGAGGAGACTCTCTGGGAGAGACAAATTGGAGGAAATTGTTGGTTGGGAGAAGTAAACAAGCAGACGGAAAGTTCAAAAAGAAACAAGGAAAGGAAACTTCAGGCAAGAAGAACAAGGGCAGGGAACATTGGAGGAATTTATAGCCAAGGGAACTTCAGGAAAAGAAAACCAATGAAGGGGAGTCGGGTGGGGGAGGGGGTTTACTTAAGACAAGGAACTCTGGGTTAGATCTTGGGGAGTGGGGGCACTGAGAGGAAATTTGAGGAGAAATTTGAGGAGGGACGCTCAGAGGAAGATGGAAGCGGTTGGGATGGATACAAATAGATAAGTACTTCAGGGGGAACGGCGGTGGGGGAGACTAGGAATGGACTAGGGTTGGGGAAACAAAGGGGGGGGGGGGAATTCGGGAGGAACCAATTGGAGAGAACCGGTGGGAATCAGTGGAATGAAACCCGTGATTGGAATCGTCACACACATGTCCCTCCCATTTCCCCGGTGTGGCTGAACCAAACGGAGGAGAGTGAGGAGGAGCAAGCATATATTTATATATAGAAGTCGACCTCCATCTCGGAGAAGTAAACACTAATTTCCGTGGGTTGGCCTCCAGTGCAGATATTTGTTGTCTATGAAAATGGATGCGAAGGTAACCAATAAGCCTTTAAGGTCGTGTAGGTTGGCTGTTTCTCCGTTTTCTTTTGCATCGGTATTGTTGTGAAGAGCTACCACACAGGGTTTGTTTACGTGAAGGATTCGGTATCAAGAGCATGTGTGTGTGCGTGCATGCGTAGGTGTGTGCGTGCGTGTATGTGCATGTGTGTGTGCGTATGTGAGAGAGAGAGAGAGAAGCGAGAGAAAGAGCAAGAGAGGGATATAAAGAGAGATAGTGATAACAGAGGAGAGAGAGGGGGGAAGAGAGAGAGACAAAGAGAGAGACAGAGGGAGAGAGACGGAGGGAAAGAGACGGAGGGAGGGAGGGAAGGAGAGAGAGAGAGAGAGAGAATATTTAAACAAAAAAACTACCAACGAAAAGGTGGGAAAAAATGAGAAACACACACACACACACACACGCACGCACACATACATACACACGCACGCACACACACAGACACACACACACATACACACACATACACACACACACACACACACACACACACACACACACACACACACACACACACACACACACACTACACACACACAAAAGCTAAAAGAAAGAAAACAACAAAAGAAAAAAAAGAGGTACAGCAAGATTGAAGTAAAATATAAAGGAACCCACACCGAATCCTAACATACAACCTTAGTACCTATTAGAGAAAAGAAACTTGAATAGTTGTCAATTAGATAAAGAACGTGTATATTTTTCTTCCTGACAGCTCCCGGCTCCCATCAAAGTGACAGGTATGCACACCTGTCAGACAGTATCACCTTAAATCAGCCATTGCAGACAGGTACTTGTATGTATGTAGGAAGGGAGAGGCGTCTAGATCCTTACCTGCAACCAGGAAAGAAAAAAAAAACACACTGGTTGTTGTTAGCGTGGAGAGTGTTTGTAGAAATATAGAGAGGATGCTGCTGCTATATAGGATTTTGTAAAGAGAGAGAGAGAGGAGGGAGAAATAGAGAGACAGGGAGAGAGAAAGAGAGAGGGAGAGAGAAAAGAGAGAGAAACACTGACACAAACCAGGGATTGCGGGGGGGGGGGGGGGGATTACATTGTTAGCATACTGTACACCTTGCATACTTTTCATTCGTCATCCGTTTTGTAATAGCAATGTATAAACATTTTCAGACTGTTACATCTTCTCGAAGCTTTAAAGCATAAAATATGAACATCGCCAATTTTCTGGAATGTTCTGAATTTTTACACTTTAGGGCCATACTCCATGAGGGATCAGTGTTGTTTCCAATGATTCCTTCTAATTGCTTATTTCTGATATCTTTATAGACTGGACGATCGAAGAGAAAATGGTATTCATCTTCTAAAATATTTGGACAAAAGGGGCAGCTTTTTCTAGCATAGTTTTCTGTTAAATATCGATTGTTTACACCCAATTCGTTTATGCCTAATCTGAATCTGATCAGGCAATCACGGAATTTCTTGATAGTTATGTCATGTATATATTTTTCTGGTTCGCAGAGTGATTTAAATTGACAAGAGGCAGAGTATCTATCACTGTTGAGTATTTTACATTCCATTTTTCTTTAAATCGCCATATCATTTTTTTGCTTCAAAGAAGCCAAGAAATTTGACTCGATATTCACGCCATTTATCCATACTTCTTGAAATCCGTACACTTCTAGACACTCTTTAATATTTCTAGCCCAGTTCTTATTTTTACTCCTTTGCTCCCCATCTAGACTATTCAAAAGTAGGATGTAAGCTTGTTTTGGTAATCTTGATGCAGACCATTTAATGAGTCTTTACCAGTATCCGCAGTGCTGCAATGGTACTGTCAATGTATAAAGGATACCTCCCGGTTTCTCCATATATACTCCTAATCATAATTTAAGGGCCACTTCTTCCTTCCTCTCTAATTTTAAGTTGAAATAATTGACAATGTTTAGAATTGATTCTATGTTTTATTTCATCATTTCCACACCTGTTTTGGAAAAAGAAATTAGCACAATGACCCATTAGTGAACAGCACATGCATTTAAAGGAACATCCCCCCTTTTCAAAAAACAGAAAGTGTCAGATTTGGCCAATCTGTTTTCAATATCGCGTGTGTCCGCCCCGAGCCTGGATGCATGCTTCACAGCGCCGATGCATCGACCCCACAAGGGTACGGAGTGTGTCCTGAGGGATGGCCGCCCACTCGATCTGCAGGATGTCGACCAGCCTGGCCAGGGTGCCCGGTGGGGGGTGGTTGTCCCTGATGCGCCTCCCGAGCACATCCCAGAGGTGTTCAATTGGGTTCAGGTCAGGTGAGCACGCTGGCCAGGCCATACGGACGACTTCATGCTGCTCCAGGAAGTCGGTCACAAGGCGTGCTCGATGCGCAGGTGCATTGTCGTCCTGGAAGATGGCGCCTTGACCAAGGTCCACAAGCGCAGGCAGTGCCACGGCCGCCAGAACCTCGTCCAGGTACCGGACCCCGTTCAGGATGCCGTCAATGGGGAGCAGGGGGGTCCGGGTACCACGGCTCATGCCACCCACACCATCACCGACCCGCCGCCGTACCGGTTATGCTCTTGGACAGTGGCGTCAGCGAACCTCCCCCCTTGACGTCGCCACACCCGAGCCCGGCCATCGTTAAAGGTCAGGGTGAACCTGGACTCATCCGAAAACAAGACCCGGGCCCACTGTTGCCTTGTCCAGGTCACGTGCTCCCTGGCCCAGGTCATGCGGCGCACTCTGTTGACCGGTGACAGCACGGGTCGGATGGCCGGTCTCCGTGACCTCAAGTTTGCCTCATGTAGCCGTCTTCTCACCGTGCTGCAGCTGATGTTAGCACCTGTTGCGTCCCTCAGCTGACCCCTCAAGGTCACCGCAGTGGATGCCCTTTCCCTCAGGACGGAGAGGGCAAGGTAGCGGTCTTGCTGTCTTGTCGTTACTCTGGGTCGACCCGTGTGACGCCTTTCCTGGACTGCTCCAGTCTCATTGAAGCGCTCCAGCAGT
>JAPXFY010000422.1:0-5000 GCA_030674185.1 Monoplex corrugatus | reverse complement strand
GTTTGAAGGATGAGTACACACACTGGTCTTCAGCAACTGGTGTGAGATTTCATGTGGGGTAAAAGGCCAATCCTGTGGGCATATATTACTCTGTATACAGTGCATTGGTATAAGTCCTTCTGGAGAAGAGTGGCGGAATGGTTCAGACGTTCACCTGAAAGTACTCGAGGTTCCAGGGTTCGCTCCCCGTAGAGGCCTTGACTTTTCTCTTCAGTTTAATCATAAAATCGAACAGAACGTCTAGTCCTTCAGAAGGCAACAAAAAACGAGTCGGACTTGTGTGCCTTCTGGCTACGCACGCTAAAGATCCCACGGCAGTCGAAAATCGTGAAGAGCAGGGCATTGCACAGCTGCGTTGGAGAGACAGGTTGAATTTCCCAGGTCCCATCCCTTGAAGACAAGTTAGCCTTCTTGCCTGTCTGAAATCTTGGTAAAAAAGTGAATAATTATGAATATAAAGTTAAGGCGAGGGAGAAGGGATGGGCACTGCCCTCGTGGTGCTGACCCTGGGAAAAAGTTAAGGTCTCTGCAGCCTCACTCCCCTACGATCCCAGGGTTATGAAACTATCTAGGTAGCACCTCATGACCTGGCCAGCTCATGGGTTTATGTGCAGGTTTAAGGCTTGTGCCATGATCATTCTAGATCATCTCCATCACATAGCACCTGTGACGTTAGTGTATATGGAATCCATTCTGAGCGCTGTGACGTCATCTTGAAAAATTGAAACTGAAACTGAAACTGAAAATGAGTCCTACAGCCCGTGCTTCTGCTTCTGCTGGTTTCTCATCTTTTGGATAGTAGCTGTTCTGCACTGTTCAACTGTGTCTGTTCTCTGCGTGCATTTTTGTGTCCATCATGCTCGGTTGTAGGCAGTCTTTGCAGCTGGTGTTGTTGATGCTTCAACTGATGAGCCTGGCCCTTACAATGTCTTTGTATCTCTTAAGTGGTCTTCCATATTCATAGTGTCCATTCTTCAGGTCACTGTACAAAAATATCTTATGGGTGTGGCTGTTTTCTATAAGGAATTGATCAGTCCAATAAAACTGGTACATGATGGGCAGACATTCAATGCTTAGCCAGCCACAATTTTTTTTTTATATTTGAAGGTTGGACACTCATATTTTGCTGCATGATGATGCAAATCTCATCGATACACATGTGGTGAAACTATTCCAACCTTTGACTGTGGTGTTGGCAGTTATCACAGATGATGTTAATAATACAAGCAAGGCACTCAGGACTACTGTGTTGTACACAGCAATTTTGTGGTGAGCCTTATGCCATGATCTTGCCACAACCTCTTGCTGGCATTCCAATGGCAGTGCTAAACTTAGACATGTTAGAGGAGTGTTCTGTGCTCACGGTTTTTGTGCTTTGTATCTGCTTTTATACTGGCTGAATGGGTAGCGCAAACTGTGTTGAACTTGAGAAGTTCTGCAATATGGGAGATAATTCCTACGCGACTCTCAAGAGTTATGTCCTTCGATTAGACATGTTCAATTAATTGCGGGTGAAACGCCTATCTATCTTTCTGATCTGTTTGAAATATTTTATACATTCCTGACTGATCCCTTCTTTTTTTTTCTCCTTACGACCGTATATTTCTAGTTCCCACTTTGACATGGCTCCAAGGCGTTCTCTCATTCTGCTGCAACATTCCGGAACTCATTTCCATTCAGTCTGAGTCAAGCTCGTTCCTTTCAGAGTGTCAAGTTCTCAGCAAAAACTGATAGTTTTAAAAGTCTGTCACCTGTACTTTTTGTCTATGCCTTTTTGTGACTGTGTTTTGCTCTGTGTGTGTGTGTGTGTGTGTGTGTGTGTGTGTGTGTGTGTGTGTGTGTGTGTGTGTGTGTGTGTGTGTGTGTGTGTGTGTGTGTGTGTGTGTGTGTATAAAAACTGAGTTTCAAAAGTCTGTCACCTGTACTTATTGTCCATGTATGAACATAGGTGATTGTCTGTGTTTCTTGGTGTTGTTGTTCATGTTGTTGTTGTGTGTGTGAGTGTGTGTGTGGTTGTGTGTGTGTGTGTGTTAACGCGTGCATACACCTGCCAAAAGCTATACCATTACCATAATTCTCCTACAATAGAAGATAATATGCAGGTTACTGTGTTATGGTTTACCTCTATTATGAGAGCATGAAACAACCATAAACTACTTGACAGTGACATCTCTGAGAGGAGTCTCAGGAGAAGAAGTCTGTGCCTCTGAGTGTTGTAATAGATTAGAACTTGTCACAATGGATAATTCTACATGAACTTGTGCTTGACACTGATCCTGGACAGTACATTGCCACAATATAGCTTTGTCTATTAAAAGAAAGATATGTGGCGAAGGACGTACTGAGGTATGATTGTACGTGTCATATACCATTGGCTTTATTTTTCTTTTGTATCGCAGATAGGTAAACAGATTATTGTCTGTTGGGGTATGTCTCTGTTAATAGAGTGTGAAAACCACAAATTGCTCCGAGATGAGAGCACTAAGAAGCTTTTAGCAGGAGAAGACAGGGCATTAAATAGAGTAGCGGGAGAGGGTGGCGATTCTCTCTCTCTCTCTCTCTCTCTCTCTCTCTCTCTGTGTCTCTCTCTTTGTCTCTGTCTCTGTCTCCCTGTCTCTCTGTCTCTGTCTCTGTCTCTCTCTGTCTCTCTCTCTCTCTCTCTCTCTCTCTCTCTCTTTTCGTTCATGAACTGCCACTACCATGTGTATTTAAATACACAAGGAGGCTTTCATGAACATGTATTTTTTTCATTTTTGTTTACCTTGCTATCAATATAGCCATATTACGTTTTGGAGAGATGTCTGTGGTATGTGTGTGTGTGTGTGTGTGTGTGTGTGTGTGTGTGTGTGTGTGTGTGTGTGTGTGTGTGTGTGTGTGTGTGTGTGTGTGTGTGTGTGTGTGTGTGTGTGTGTGCTTGAGTGAGCATGTGTGTGTATCACTGTATGTGTACAGCTGAGGAAGGGATAGGGGAGAAATTGAGTGGGAAAGAGACTGAAATACTTTAAGAAACTTTTTCAAATCTTTGTTTGTATGTAAATTGTGATGTATGATATGCGAATAGTTCATAATTTGTGAGGAATTTTGATTGTCAAGGTATTAATGCTGTAATACTGAAGTTGTAATGTTTTTCCTGTATATGGATTAGAATTTTTCTGTTTTTATCTTCATTCAAAATATTGATTATAATTTTATGTACAACTATTGCATGCATAAACACACACACACGCATGCAAACATAGCACACGCACACACACACACACTCTCTCTCTCTCTCTATCTCTCTCTCTCTCTCTCTCACACACACACACACACACACACACACACATTCTTACAAACACACGCGCACAGCAACGCACACGCACGCACACACACACATGTACACACACACGTACGCAAGCACACACACGCAGCAATATATAAACACAGTATGCCTCTGTTAATCTTTCTTCATTACATAAGTCAGTGTTTAAATTTTAATATTCTGTGGTTTCTTATGTGTCTTCTTACTTATATAGCTTTAATGTTTGTTGTTATCTTATTGTGTATGTAATTGTGAACATTTTTTATCACCTTTTGCCTTTCTTGCGAAATGTAAAGCGCTGGTGAGCATGTTTTTATATGGAATATGCGCTATACAAATAAACATTATTATTATTATTATACTGTCCTTGGAGCCTGGGGAAGAAAGCAACCACCGGGTAGTACCTAAACAGACTTGAATCCAGGCCGTCCAATTTGAAGAGCTTTGTCCAAATCGCTTAACTGTATTATGTCCGTACATATACTAGAAGGAAGAAAAAGATGTTATACGACTGGAAAAAGCAAAACAAAATGACAGAGATTGCAACAACAACAAAAGAAACAGAAGAACGACAGCAGCAAAGTGACAAACACAATACAACACAAGAACAAAATAAACAAAATGACTCTAGAAGCTAAACAAAAACTAAGCAAAGAAACAAACACTCAACTCAGAGACAGAAAGAAATACACGAGGAGAAAGTAAAAAGAAACCGTCAGGTCTTGATGACACACCAAGTCTTTGTGTCAGGAGAAAGTAAAAAGAAACAACGTCAGGTCTTGATGACACACCAAGTCTTTGTGTCAGGAGAAAGTAAAAAGAAACAACGTCAGGTCTTGATGACACCCCAAGTCTTTGTGTCAGGAGAAAGTAAAAAGAAACAACGTCAGGTCTTGATGACACCCCAAGTCTTTGTGTCAGGAGAAAGTAAAAAGAAACAACGTCAGGTCTTGATGACACCCCAAGTCTTTATGTCAGGAGAAAGTAAAAAGAAACAACGTCAGGTCTTGATGACACACCAAGTCTTTGTGTCAGGAGAAGGTAAAAAGAAACAACGTCAGGTCTTGATGACACCCCAAGTCTTTATGTCAGGAGAAAGTAAAAAGAAACAACGTCAGGTCTTGATGACACACCAAGTCTTTGTGTCAGGAGAAGGTAAAAAGAAACAACGTCAGGTCTTGATGACAACCCAAGTCTTTATGTCAGGAAAAAGTATTGGCTTTAGGCATTTAAAACAAGCAAAACAAGAAACTAGGGAGAATGAAGCGTGGAGAAAATACATGAATAGACAAATAAATAAAAATATCAATATAACAACAATAATAAGAACAACAACAACAATAATATAATAATAATAATAATGATAACAACAATAATAATGATAATAGTAACAACAACAATAATAATAATAATGATAATGATAATAATTATAACAATAATAATAATATTATAGCAATAATAATAATGATGATAATACTACTACTACTACTACTAATAATGGTAATAATAATAATACTAATAGCGATGATGATGATGGTGACAACAACAACAACAACAACAACAACAATAGCATAATACAATAATAATAACAATAATAATAACAATGATAATAACAATTATGATAATAATAATAATATGATAATAATAATAATAATAATCATAACAATAATAATAGAAAAGCAAAATGTGGCTTCAAAAG
>JAPXFY010004224.1:12500-15000 GCA_030674185.1 Monoplex corrugatus | reverse complement strand
CGCGCGCGCTCGTACATACACGACCGCGCGCACACACACACAGACATACACAAACACACACACATATACATAAATATACATATACTTATATTAGCCGTGGATCTCTTACATGCAAGAAGTCGACAAGTACATGCTGCAAAAAGGATTTCGACTGCTCATCTCTTTTATGTATCTAAAAGTCTGGTATGTATACCTAGACTTGATACTAATATCAATAATAAAAACAATATCAATGATGATGATGATGATGATGATGATGATGATGATGATGATGATGACGACGACGACGACGACCATTTATGCAGTACAACATCCCAGAAACAAGCTATCCCGTACTTTGCACGATACAAATAATGTTAAGCATAAAAAAAAACCCGCAAGTCAACAGTAAATCAACCACGGAAGCATGATATGAAACAATAGTGCCGCGCGCATACACCCAACACAGACGAAGAGACACATGCACTGGTACGCACGCACATACAGACAGATAGACACAAACACCTATACAAGGATTCATGCTGGCGAACGCAAGGCTAGCAAACAGATCAATGACACATTCACAAATGGCAGTTTCTCACACGATCCATCACACAAGAACACGGCAGACAGTCGCCCGGGTGAAGAAGAGAGAGGAGAAAACAGTAAGACTAATAACAGTCACAGAATTCTTTGAAGAGGTTAAGATTTTACATCTCTCTTAAAATTGGAAGTGGTAAGATTTTACATCTCTCTTAAACTTTCACTCAAGGAATGTCGCGGAAATGGCTGGGATCGAACCTATGACCTCACATTTGACAGACAGGTGCTATGACTACCGGACCACAAACGTTGACAGATGAAACGATGATAAAAAAAAAAATTAAAATTAAAAAAAAACGCTTACGCTGTGCTGTCATCGGCACAGGAGATCAGATTGCTGGGAAACACCACTTTGTTAATTAGGATGACGGTCAACCCGATTGTCGACGCAGTGATGATTCCAGCCACCACTGTTTTTGCCTGACATGAAAGCTATCTCATCGCGAACGCCGGGGATGAGGCTGCACAGAACTACAACTAATTCATCATCAGGAACGATCACCGTGATTGCTAACGTGATACTGTTGACGTGACGTTGCTGACGTGACGCTGCATGCAAACTGATCCGCTATCAGTTAACCAGTGACAGGCGCGGTAGTCAAGTTGGCAAGACGTCAGACTACACATCAGAAGGTCTGGGGTTCCAGCCTGTCCGGGTGCCTGCTGTCTGGTGGGTAAAGGGTGGAGATTTAATCCGATCTCCCAGGTTGACATGCGTGCTTGTTAAGTGCCTACCACTACCACCACCCTTCTTTGTGTGTGTGTGTGTGTGTGTGTGTGTGTGTGTGTGTGTGTGTGTATGTGTGTGTTCGTGTGTTCGTGGTGTGTGTGGTGTGTGTGTGTGTGTGTGTGTGTGTGTGTGTGGTGTGTGTGTGTGTGTGTGTGTGTGTGTGTGAACGCACGCAGAAGATCAAGTAGCCTATGCACGTTAAAGATCCCGTCAATCATATTAGTGTCTAGTGGCTTATGGAAACATAAAAACACCCATCAAGACGCTCACCGAAGACACAGTACGCAGACTGTGCAGCGACGTGCCGCCTACACAATATAAGCAACACAACACAAATATATGTATCCGAGAACAGTCGGACCGCTGAAAAGGTACGACAATAATTACATGAATAAATAAATAAACAGTACACAGCTCATTCTGACTGTAGACGAAGATGCATTACACCACAACCGGTTAATCAATACAGAGTTCATTTTGAACACTTACTCGCGATTTCATGAAATCGGATCTTAATGTAAAACTGCTGAAGCACATGTTCGCATAGAGAATGTAAGCCCCAAATTCCATTTTGTTCTTGAACATCTAATTTATTGCCGTAATTCTTGTGGCCGATTTCCAACTTTTTTCCCTGTGGTGGTGGTGGTGCTGGGATGCTGTTTTTTTGTTGTTTTTTTAATAAAAATCGCATTTGGGCAGTTTTATTCATTAATGCTCATTTTTTTCTAATTTTCTACGCCACTCTAACGGCCGTACAAGCTGGCACAAGCTTTCACAACGCTATGATGTGAACAGTCATGAGGCTATGGAATTCCTCTCTGAGTTTAGACTGCGTGTCGGGGCTTTATTCTAAGCTTCCTTTCATAATATATTTTGGCGTCATCAGGCGCGAGAGATACAGACACTTCCGGTGCTCATCAGGAAATATGAGCAACGCACTGG
Source organism: Monoplex corrugatus (assembly GCA_030674185.1). Lineage (NCBI taxonomy): Eukaryota > Metazoa > Mollusca > Gastropoda > Littorinimorpha > Ranellidae > Monoplex > Monoplex corrugatus. The sequence continues at coordinate 12,746 of JAPXFY010004224.1, read as the reverse complement.
ACGACCAATCCTTATAGAGGAAGAGACTCGACTGTGTGATTTAAGTCTTCTCAACGAGGGCCATAGCACATTCAACTCTGGGTAGGAGCTGGTTTGTCGGGCCGAAAAATCCCACAATGATTCTGACTGCACGAATGGGATCAGAAATCACAACTTTCCAGTCTTTAGTCCATTGTGGTTACCATTGGTCGGACTTTCTGCGTCACAGCCAACACGATGATGCTGATGGTCGTTTGAACCTTCAAG
>JAPXFY010004224.1:5000-7500 GCA_030674185.1 Monoplex corrugatus | reverse complement strand
TCTATTTCTGTAAAATGCAACACACAGACTTCTGACATGAACCGTGTGCGCTATGTACATGTACTCATTATGTTTTAATTCAACTATTTCGGCAACAAGCGATTTCTCTACGTTTGATATCCAAATACAAAACAACAACAATATCACCACCACCACCAACAACAACAAGACAACAACAACAACAAAACCAGCAAAGGTGTTCCATTTGTTCCTCTTTCCATGACGACCTAGCTCAGCATGGCCAGCCCGGAGATACCTGGCTGTCTCTGAAATTTACCAGGTATTAATTTTCAACGCATATCATTCAGTGCCAGACAACATAAACTGAAGCGTACTTCACTTTTCTCAGAACATCTGCATCAAGGACATTAAATACCTAACATCAGAATACACTTTATATTCCAATAAATATAAAATGGCGATAGCTGAAGGACATCCAGGAGTCATGACCTGGATGCGGAAACACACACACACACACACGTAGACACACACACACACACGCGGAGAGTGAGAGAGAGAGAGAGAGACAGACTGAGAGAGAGAGAGAGACAGAGACAGAGAAAGAGACAGACAGACAGACTGAGAGAGAGAGAGACAGAGAAAGAGACAGACAGACAGACTGAGAGAGAGAGAGACACACAGACTGAGAGAGAGAGAGACAGAGACAGAGAAAGAGACAGACAGACAGACTGAGAGAGAGAGAGACAGAGAAAGAGACAGACAGACAGACTGAGAGAGAGAGAGAGACAGACAGACTGAGAGAGAGAGAGACAGAGACAGAGAAAGAGACAGACAGACAGACTGAGAGAGAGAGAGACAGAGGAAGAGGCAGACAGACAGACTGAGAGAGAGAGAGACAGACAGACAGACAGACAGACAGACAGAGACAGTCCAGAAATAAGGAATGGAGAGAGACACACACAAACAGAGGACAAAATGGTACAAACAAGGGTAAGCTGCGTGATCTTTCTGAAGGTCCACAAGATTAGTGTCGTTGCCAGTGGCGTTCCTGCTGAGAAAGAAAACTCTTTGATTCGGAGCTCTTTAGGACGGTAAAAAAAACTCTTATTTTTCCCTGAAAGAGAAGGAAAAGAGACAGGAGAACAGGAGGCAAGAACACAAGAACAAGAACAACCTTTATATTTTCGGGGAAAGTGGCATCAGCACGTTCAAACGCTGTCTTTCCATATCCGACCCACATTCATAGAGGGTGTACACTAATATGAATGCAAAATATGCTATACGGCTCATAAAAATCATTATCAATACAAAGGAACGACAATACAAAGAGAGATACAAACAAAATAAAAACAAAGAAAGTCAAAGAGAAACAAAGAAAGTCAATCTAAACACGGAGACAGACAGACAGACAGACAGGCAGACAGACAGATATGTCACCAAACACACAGTCCAATGATTTTTGACCCAATTTATCTGGACTATCCCGTACCCCCGCGCACCCCCTCCCCTCCCCCCCACCCCCTTTTTTTTTTTTTTTTTCTTCAAGCAAACCGACTTTGCTGGGATGTGTGAATGCACATCGTATAGTCCACACTATGCAGGCGGTATACTGATGCACAGTCTGCATAATCCGTCTGCGGTGAGCGTGCATGCTTAAGTTTTTCTCGTGTTTCTTGTAAGCCAGCCACTGACACAGCTTACAGGACCTTTGACGTGAATATCACATATTTTGCCAGCATATGCGCATGAAAGAAGAATCAGATTCTTGACAGCCCCCGTGGGGATGCCGGGGGCTTTCAGGATAAACAGTATCCCCACTTTCTGGAAATTCTGCGCTAGAAATTTCCTCTTTTCTGTCACTCTCTGTGTTTCTGCCTTGTTCCTTTGCTTTCTGTCATTTCTTCCTATCATTGTCTGCCTTTATGGTCCATTCATCTGTATGTGTTCGTTAAAGTCTTACGTAATGTTTCTTTGGATTGATAATTGGGTACATGTACATTCTTGGCTCTAGGGAAATGAGATACGCAGAAGCAATTTTTCACATAATTTATGCCTGTTTTTATATATGTTTTGGTGTCCTTAGGTATGCTTATATTTGTATTCAGTGTGTGTTTTTAAATCCCCCGTTCGATGAATTGGACGGAGTGGTCAACGCCGAGGGCATGTCCTTAGATTATGTGCACGAATGCATTAATATGTGTACTTAATCTTCTTTCTTTTTTTTTTTTTCCCCCTGTTGAAATTTTGTATGAATTTTGTATGTTTTGAAGCGGTTATAGCCCTGACGTGGCTCTACGCAGTCGGCTGGGTTTTAAACAACAATAACAACAACAACAGATACTTGACAGGTCGAAGTCGGGAAAAAAATGTCCGCCATTTACCCACCAGACGTTGGTGTCTAGGAGGATTGAACCCAGGACCTTCAGACTGGAAAGTCCGGTGTTTACCCACTCGACTACCGCGCTCCTCTTACCACAGGCTGAGGCTTGTTTGAACCCTGTTGACGTTTGTGTTGAATCCCAAGGACCTGACACCAGTG
>JAPXFY010004224.1:0-2500 GCA_030674185.1 Monoplex corrugatus | reverse complement strand
GACAGACAGACAGACATACAGACACACAGAGAGAGCGAGAGCGAGAGCGAGACAGACACAGACAGACAGACAGACAGACAGAGACAGAGAGAAATCCTGTCCTATTCGTGATTCGAACCCGAATTTCTTGCGTCCAGGACAGACGTTGTAACCGCTACGCCACACACACACACACACACATCATTCTGTCTAGCTGTCTAGGGGACGTGTGCAGCAGACTGCTGACACCAGGACCACGCTAGCTATCAACGCTGCACGTGCTCTGACCTGACGGCACCGTCGTCTCCGATAACGACAAGCAATCCATCAATCATTATAGCATCGTGAAAACAAACAAACAAACACAAATGGCGACAGAAGAAAGGCATTTAGGAGTCATGACCTCGATGCGACCCGGCCCCCTTTGAGTATAAAGAGTTTATGAGCGGAATACTTGTCTGACGGGGGTGGGGGGTGGGGGTGGAGGATGGGAGGAGGAAGATGGGGGGCTTCTCCTCTGAAGACCTGCTGCCCAGCTCTCCTCAAAGTTCCTTGCTACTTAATGCCTTGCGGACAGTATCCCACATTCTGTGGCCATTCACTCCTGGCGATGTCTGTATCGGTTTCCACAACCTCTTCCTTGCCCAAGATGAACAGGAGTCTTTGGTGTCGGGGTTCAACAGGAAAGAGTGAGGAAGCGATGATCGTGTTGGTCTCTTTGCTAACAGGTCTCTCGTTCAATCGGGCTCCGCGACTTGGCGATTACTGTCGTTAGTAGTCCGACTTAGCAGGCAACGTTCTTAGTAAGTTGGATGAGAACAGGCACTGCAGGATCTCCTTTGGAGGGTAGCCACACGGCGGCTTGACATCTGTGGATCCCATGGGTTTTCTGATACTGGGGCTCTGACTGAATGAACTTGGGTTGCTTGGTGGCCAAATGAATGAATTTGGGATTGACAGTGTTTGTTGAACTGGAATGAGCGCCGTGGAATGGTACTGAGGCATCGTAGACGCTGGAACAGCATTTGGGGGCGGGGGGGGGGGGGGGGTATACATAAAATAAAAGATTAAAATGAAAAACTTATGGGTGCGGGTGTGGGCGTGAGTGAGAGAGCTCTATTTCAGCTCAGTCCCCCCCCCCCCCTGTCTCTCTCACACACACATGAACACACACACATCTAGACAGATACATAGAGAGAGAGAGAGAGATACAAATGTGTGTGTGAGTGTGTGAGTGTGTGTGTACGTGTGTGCGTGTGCGCACGTGTGTATGTATGTATGTATGTATGTACACACACTCACACACACACACACACACACACACACACACACACACACATACACACACACACACACACATACACACACACACAGACACACATACACACACACACACATACACACACACACACACATACACACACACATACACACACACACACACACAACACAACACACACATACACACACACACATACACACCACACCAACACACACACACACACACACACACACACACACACACACACACACACACACACACACACACACACACACACACACACTTCAGTCTTCCACCACCAAGTCGATGAAGAGTCCAGTGGAAACATGGGTTTTGTCGCCTGCGGGGACAAAGTAATTGGGGTTCTAACAAAAAAATTAAAATTTTAAAAAATATATATAAAAAAAAAACATGGGACACAGAAAGGCACGAACAAAAGGGGGAATCAATCGGGGGGGGGGGGGGGGGGGGACAGGGTGAAAAGGTGGGAAGTTGCCATGGAAGAGGTGGGAGAAGAGATGGGGGGTGGGGGTGGGGGTGGGGGTTTCCAATCTTCATGAACACGAGATTAGAGTCGCTGCCTCTAGGCCATCATGCCCGGAAAGAAAACTAGATCAAATTTTTAACGCGACAAAAACATTCCTCTCTCTCTCTCTCTCTCTCTCTCTCTCTCTCTCTCTCTCTCTCTCTCTCTCTCTCTCTCTCTCTCTCTCTCTCTCTCTCTCTTTTACATTCACTCACTACTCACTCACTCACAGAATGAGAGAGAGAGAGAGAGAGAGAGAGAGAGAGACAGAGACAGAGAGAGAGAGAGAGGAAGAGAAACTTAAAAACGTTTTTACAACCAAATAATTTGACACACACATCTTCACGTCTTGCGTGGCCATGATAGCAAACAAATACAAAAACTACAATGATGAAAAGAAGTTTTGGAAATGGACGAGCAAAAAAATATGACGACCACAAAAATGGTGAAAAAGACGGCAACAGAATACATATACAGATAACTGGCTAGTTAGATAATAGAAAGATATAGATGTGTTGTATGTATGTATGTATATATATATATGCATACATATAGATAGATAGATAGATAGATAGATAGATAGATAGATAGATAGATAGATAGACAGACAGACAGACAGATATATAGATAGGTAGATAGATAGATACACAGATCGATAGAAAGATAGATAGATGGACAGATAGACAGACAGACAGAGAGATAGATAGATAGAT
>JAPXFY010004223.1:15000-18762 GCA_030674185.1 Monoplex corrugatus | reverse complement strand
CCAAGAGCACATTTAATAGCTTTACTATCTAAGCTTTGAATTTTTTTCAAATAGCATTTTAGAGCTGTGTGTGTGTGGTGTGTGTGTGTGTGTGTGTGTGTGTGTGTGTGTGTGTGTGTGTGTGTGTGTGTGTGTGTGTGTGTGTGTGTGTGTGTGTGTGTTGTGAGTTTGTATGTGTATGAATTCATGTCATGATGATGATGATGATGATGATGATGATGATGATGAAGAAGAAGAAGAAGATGATGATGATGATGATGATGATGATGATGATGATGATGATGATGATGATGATGATCATCATCATCATCATCATCATCATCATCATCATCATCATCATCATCTTGTGCCTTGTCGCATAGTGTTGGCGATCATGGCCCTCCAGACGAATCTATCTTCAGTCGCTGCAAGCATATCTCCCATCCTTTCTATCCTCACCTGCTACAGAAAAGTAACATTTCTCCTTGGATGTACCTGCTGTTCTTTTTCCCTCAAGGTTTCCTGTTGTGACTAGGTGCTCGAATTTCTCTTGCCTCCAAACATGTCCAATAATTGTCGCTTGTCATACGTACAGGGGAAAAATGCAATGCTTTTCAAACTCGAAAGTCCAAACTATGTGCTATTTTTAAATGTTATTTATAAAATAGACTTGGAGTCGTTTTTAATATATGCTAGCCCTGATATGGCTATTGCAGTCGGCTGGGCTATAAGCAATATGAATTTGGAGTTATATTTAACATTGCGTTAGCCCTGATATTGCTATAGCGATCGGCTGGGTGATAAGCAATGTGAATTTGGAGTTATATTTAACATTGCGTTAGCCCTGATATTGCTATAGCGATCGGCTGGGTGATAAGCAATGTGAATTTGGAGTTATATTTAACATTGCGTTAGCCCTGATATGGCTATAGCAGTCGGCTGGGCTATAAGTGATGTGAACTTGGAGTTGTTTTTAACATAGCGCTAGCCCTTATATTGCTATAGCGGTTGGCTGGGCGACAAGCAACATGAATTTCACTGGGAGTTGTTTGTAATGTATGCTAGCCCTGATATAATCCTCTCACGCAAAATAACAGCAAATGGCACAACTTTGAGACAGGTTGACACATTTAAATATCTGGGAACCATCATCTCACCAGACAGCAGATGCACATCAGAAATAGCCAGCTGAATCGGCCAAGCCAAAACAGCATTCATTAAGATGAAAAGCATTCCTGCCAACAAATACCTATCAATTAACATCAGGAAGAGAGTTGTTGAATGTTATATAGAACCGATAATGTTATACGGTTGTGAGGCGTGGACAATCAACAAGCAAAGTCAGAACAAGATTGAGGCAGCCGAGATGTGGTTTCTAAGAAAAATGTTGAGAGTTCCATGGACAGCAAAGAAAACAAACGAGACAGTCTTGAAGGAGGTAGACACAAGAAGATCATTGATAAAGAAGATTTGGGAAAAGACAGGCAACATTTATAGGCCATTTTATGAGGAAAGGGGAATTAGAGCACCTGGTCACAACAGGAAAGCTGGAGGGAAAGAGAACACCAGGTAGTTCCAGGGAGAAAATATTGGATGGACTTGCAGGGTGACTGAGGACAGAGAAGGTGGAAGATGTGCTTAATGCGACAAGTGATAGATGCATATGGAGGGCCATGATCGCCAACGCCATGTGGCAGGGCACGTAGTGATGATGATGATAGCCTGATATGGCTATAGCGGTCGGTTGGGTCATAAGCAATTTGAACTTCACTTGGAGACTTAGAGTTGTTTATAACATAGCGCTAGCCCTAATATAGCTACAGCAGTCGACTGGGCTCTAAGCAATATGAACTTGGAGTTGTTTTTAACATAGCACTGGCCCTGGTATGGTTATAGCAGTCGACTGGGCTAGAAGCAATATAAATTGATTTGAAGTTGTTTTTAACGTAGCCCTAGTCCTGATATAGCTATAGCGGTCGGCTGGGCTGTAAGCAATATGAACTTGACTTGGAGTTATTTTTAACACATCGCTAGCCCTGATATGGCTATAGTGGTCGGCTGGGCTGTAAGCAATATGAACTTGACTTGGAGTTATTTTTAACACATCGCTAGCCCTGATATGGCTATAGTGGTCGGCTGGGCTGTAAGCAATATGAACTTGACTTGGAGTTATTTTTAACACATCGCTAGCCCTGATATGGCTATAGCGGTCGGCTGGGCAATAAGCAATGTGAACATGATTTGGAGGTGTTTTTTAACGTAATTCTAGTCCTGATATGGCTATAGCGGTCGGCTGGGCTATAAGCAATATGAACTTGACTTGGAGTTATTTTTAACACGTCGCTAGCCCTGATATGGCTATAACTCAATCAGCTGAGCCAATTAAAAAGATCATGTGGCTTTGGCAGTCTCCTTTCTGCTCACCTTTCTGATTTCCCATTTTCTACGCACCTTAATGGCCACATACGCTGGGATGGTTTTCACAATGCTACGATGATAATCAGTTCAAATACCTGGGAACGGTCATTTCCTCAGACGGCAGATGCACATCGGAAATAGCTGGCAGAATCGGCCAAGCCAAAACAGATGACAAGCATTCTTACCAACAAATGCCTATCAATTAACATCAGAAAGAGAGTCCTTGAATGTTATATAGAACCAATACTGTTGTACGGATGCGAGGTGTGGACAGTCAGCAAGCAAAGCCAGAGCAGGATCGAGGCAGCCGAGATGTGGTTTCTAAGAAGAATGTTGAGAGTTCCATGGACAGCAAAGAAAACAAACGAGACAGTCTTGATGGAGGCAGACACAAGTAGATCACTCATAAGGAAGATTAGGAAAAGACAGGCAACATTTATAGACCATTTTATGAGGAAGGGGGTTTTGGAGCACCTGGTCACAACGGGGAAGCTGGAGGGAAAGAGAGCACCAGGTAGACCCAGGGAGAGAATGCTGGACGGACTTGCGGAGTGGCTGGGGATGAGGAGGGTGGGGGAGATGCTGGGGGCGACGAGAGATAGAGATGGTTGGAAGTCCATGGTCGCCAACGCCATGCGGCAGGGCACCTGATGATGATGATGATGACGATAATAATGGTGACGATGAGGATGATACTCATGATGTTATGGAGTCACATTCAGGATTGAGACTGCGTGACAGGGCTATACTCTACGTTTACTATCATAATGTATCCCGGCTTCAACCAGACCTAAGAGATACTGACGCCTGTGGTGCTGGTCAGAAGATTTGAGCAACATCCTATGTGACGAGTCCTTGAAGTGGATGAGACTCGACTGCGTGGTCCCAGTCTTCCTAATGAGCCCATAGCACGCTCAGCTCTGGGTAGGAGCCGGTTATAGCCAAAAAATCCCACAGTGAATTTGAAAGGACTGATGGGGATTCGAACCCACAATCTTTCAATCGGTAGTCCGTCGCGCTAACCACTACACCACAACGACTGGTAAGTGAAGTAATGTTGGTATCAGCAGTATTCAATGTTGGCTTTGAACACCATCTGGCCAAACGTACAAACACGGTCAAGCCATCAACTCGTTAACCCTTTGACAACAAATCCCCTCATGCAAAATAACAGCAAATGGCATAATTCTGAAACAGGTTGATAAGTTTAAATATCTGGGAACGGTCATCTCACCAGACAGCATATGCACATGAGAAATAGCCAGCAGAATGAGCCAAGCCAAAACACCATTCAAAAAGATGAAAAGCGTTTTTACCAACAAATATCTATCAATTAAAATCAGGAAGAGAGTTCTTGATGTTTAT
>JAPXFY010004223.1:7500-12500 GCA_030674185.1 Monoplex corrugatus | reverse complement strand
AGACAAGCAGGCTCAGCGTTTTTAATACCTGCTCTCAAAACTGAGAAATCCTTCTATATAGGACTTAATAAATCTGTCTTTACCGCTGAACTCTTTGCACTCTTAATGGCTTTAAATTCTATGATAAATTTTCCTAGGACACTTCCCAAGATACTTTTTTGTGTTAATTCAAAATCTGTACTTCAAGCTCTTGAATTATCAAAATTACAAAAAGATCTGAAATGATTTTGGAAATAACTCACTTGATTAATAGTTTATCCTTAAGAGGCATCGATATTAATTTCTGCTGGATACCATCTCATAGTTCTTTTCACTATAACGATATGGTTGATAGGGCTGCCAAACGGGGGGCAAAGAGCTCCCCAGATTCAAATAATGTACAACTTTCCCTCTCATTGCATGAGTGTTATACCTTAATGGACTCCTATGTATGGAAGCAGTTTCAAGATAAACAGAAAAAGTATGAAAACTGTTATATGAACTTTGAAATCAGCAAAACACTTAAGCAGTTTCCTGCCAGCAGAAGTATACAATCCCTTATGTATAGGTGGAAACTTGATGCATTTAAAGCAAAATACACCAGGAATATAGTATGTCTGTGTGGAAAAAATATAACACATAGTCATATTCTTTCATGAGTTCGAGTGAAACGACATATTCCTACACTATCTGAGACATTTTCTGATATATTTGCCTCACCATCCTTAACATATGAATTTTTTGTTAGCCTGTCAAAAAGTCCTATAGCAAATTATCTTTAACACGCCGTTATTTCACATGTTCAATGCTATGGTTAGCCAACTTTACTGTTTCAATCGTTAATTATGATAACGTCTTGTGATTTTGTTCCTTCTCGCCTTCGGCACAGATGTTTTCTGGTTCATTTCTTTTTCCTGAAGATTAACCATTTCCAAGTATACTCTTCACTCCTGATGATTTTTGTTTTGTTTTGTTTTGTTTTTGTTTTTGTTTTTTTGGTCTAAAATCACTTAAGTGAATAGGCATTAAATGAAAGACCACCACACACACACACATACGACTACACACACACACGCGCGCACGCACGCACGCACCCACACACGCACACGCAGACACACACACAGAGGAGACACACATAGGACTACACACATACACAGACACTGCGCGTGCACGCTTACGCACGCACACATAGGATTAAGCACACACAGACACAGACACACACAGACACACAGACACACACAGGCACACAGACAGACACAACACACACACACACACAGACAAACAGACAGACATACAGACACAAACACAAACAAACACACACACAGACACACACACAGATACACACACACACAGACACACATAAGACTATACACACACACTCACGCACACGCACGCACACGTATGATTACACACACACACACATACACACACACTTTCTCTCTCTCTCTCTCTCTCTCTCTCTCACTCGCACACTCACACACACACACACACACACCTCCCCTGCACATAGGACCACACACACACACACACACACACACACACACACACACACACACACACACACACACACACACACACGCACACGCACACGCACACGCACTCACACATACATACACAACACACACACACACACACACACACACACACACACACACACACACACACACGCGCGCGCACATAGAATTATACACATACAAACACGCACACAGACATACACACACACCACTCACACACACGAGCACGCGCGTGTGCACACGCACACATACACGCACTCACGCAGACGTAGGGCTATACACACACACAAGCACACACACACATACACAACACACACATCCTCACACACATCCTCACACATACACACAAACACACACACACACACACACACACACACACACACACATTCTCTCTCTCTCTCTCGCTCTCTCTCTATCTCTCTCTTTCTCTCTCTCTCTCTCTCTCTCTCTATCTCTCTCCCACTCTCTCTCTCTCTCTCTCTCTCTCGCTCTCTCTGCTTTTATGTCCAATTTTATAACCCACCTCTTTTCCCAACAGTGAATTCTACAACTACTTCTTTCCCTCAGTCTGTGTATAAAATATGATAAGGTGGTCTTTGTCCATTGTATGCGTATGCCTGGTGCGTGAGTGTGCTTTGATCTGAATTGTCAAGATTTGGCTCTGTATCAATACTGTACATGTATATATAACTATTTCCGTTCACTTCGTTCCATCACTGTCCCTCTCTAGTTCTTGTCATATCCATCTAGGTCATCTCTCCATCTAGTTTCTGTCTTCCTCTATTGCGAGTGCTGTCTCTTGGTATCCAGGACGGATTTTTTTTTGTCCAACGATTGTCCATTCTATGGGTGAGATGTCCTGCCCAGTTCCATGTCAGTTTGTTGATGTTTTCCAGGATGTCTGGCACTTTTGATCATTCTCTGATCCATTGAGCCGTTTTGCGATCTTTCCAGTTGATACCAAGTATCACAGAAATGACTCATATAGAAACAGGCCAATACATGTATTTCAGTCTGAGCCAAGATGTTGACAATGTCTGGCAAGGCAGACGAACTAGCCTGTAGTGAAAACTTGGGATTAACCAACGTACAACCCCTCAAGTAGAAACAGGCCCTTACCAGTACTTCAGTGTGAAACTGATGGCTTAGGATTAAACAATGTCAAGGCAGCACAGCCAGTCTCAACACTTATGTTAGACTGTAAACGACACAATTAAATAACAGAGCCAGCTGTACATACAGCACTGCTGGGGATGTGTTCGGGGAACCCCCCAGTGGAAGAGAGCGGTCCATTGTTTCAGTGGACAGGGTCTGGCCTGTGCTTGTCCACGTCAACCCCTCCTTCATGCATTCTCAAGAAGAGAACTTTCTCGAAAGTCGTCTTATGATAGATGGGGTCAAGAGCCCCTGCGTGTTCTGATTCATGCTCTATAAACGAAAGCAGAAAATAACACAGAAGAGGATACAGATCCACAGAGAAGACAGACACAGAAAGATAGAACGGTCAGTCAGTCATGGTTGTGTTAGGAGATGGACCACTCAACTTGGCAGAGGTGCTGAGCCTTTGCCAGAAACATGTAGTGAAGATACGTTGATATTTCATTTCAGTGTAGGGTTTAGGGCTGATAGGCAAAGAAGTAGGATTGCTTTAGGACGTAGGCAAATAAGATTAAGAGGATGAATGATTATGCTTTCAGTTGAATATGTTTAAATAAAGAAACTTGAATTTGTATTGAATTGTAATGCTATGCGTGGACTGCTTTTGAAACTTATTCCTAGTATGCTACTCCTCTCTCTCCTTCCTCCTTGTTGTGCGTGTGACTTCTAAGTAGAGAAACAACTCCTCCATAAACATCCCCAATTCATCTACCTGTTAAAGATGACAACACACAAACCCCTTCTTGCCACACCAAGCATGATTGTTTCATGTGTTCGCTGCTACATGGTTCTTAGTTTCAAAGCAAGTTTTGATTTGGTTAGATTCCACGTTTCTGAGTAGTAGGTGACTGTGGGCAGAATGCACTGGTTGAAGACTTTTCGTTTCAGCACAGTTGGAATTTTGTCATTCTTGAAAAATGAACTTGCTCTTCTAAACGCGTGACAGCCAAGGGTTATCTTACCTTTGATTTCTTCCTCTTTGGAAGAGGATTCTGCTGAAATGCGTTGGCCTAAGTAGATGTAGTGGTCGACCATTTCTAGCTCTATATTTTCGGTCTCTACTTTTCCATCTAGGTCTTCGATGCAGTTGTTGACCATATTTTTTGTGTTTACTTCAAGGTTGTTTTTTTTTTACTGCATTCATTTATTTCATTCAGCATATTTTGCATTTGCTTGGGACTCTCCGAAAAGATGATAATGTCGACAGCAAACCTGGTATATATACCGTAATCATTAAGTGGGTAAGACGGGCGGATCTCCATATCGGTAAGAGGGTTCGAACCTGGTAGTGCACCTCCCACCTGGTACCTCATCGTCATCATCATCATCATCATCATCATCATCGTCATGATGTGCCCTGCCGCTTGGCGTTGGCGATCATGGGCCTCCATACAAATCTATCCCTTGTCGCTGCAAGTACATCTCCCACCCTCTCTGTCCTCAGCCACCCTGCAAGTCCATCCAATATTTTCTCCCTGGGTCCACCTGGTGTTCTCTTTCCCTCCAGCTTTCCTGTTGTGACTAGGTGCTCTAATTCCCCTTTCCTCATAAAATGGGCTATAAATGTTGCTGTCTTTTCCTAATCTTCTTTATCAATGATCTTCTTGCGTTTGCCTCCATCAAGACTGTCTCCTTTTTTTTCTTTGCTGTCCATGGAACTCTAAACATTCCTCTTAGAAAACACATTGTAGCTGCCTCAATCTTGTTCTGGATTTGCGAGTTGACTGTCCACGCTTCACAACCGTATAACATTATCAGTTCTATATAACATTCAAGAACTCTCTTCCTGGTGTTAATTGATAGGCATTTATTTGTTGGTAAGAATGCTTTTCATCTTCTTGAATGCTGTTTTGGCCTGGCCAATTCTGCTTGCTATTTCTGATGTGCATCTGCCGTCTGGTGAGATGACCGTTCCCAGATACTTAAACTTATCAACCTGTCTCAAAGTTGTTCCATTTGCTGTTATTTTGCATGAGGAGATTTTTTTTCTGATTACCATGACTTCAGTCTTCTTGTTATTTAGCTCCAACCCTTTATTTTTGCTTTCTATTTATATTCACAAGGTTTTGTAGGACCCTTTCATTTTCTGCAATTAGCACGGTGTCATCTGCGTAACGAATGCTATTCATCTATTTTCCTCTGACCTTTATCCCAGGGTATTCTTCTAGGTTGCTCATGAGGGTTTCGCTGTAAAGTGAAAACAAATCTGATGACAGAACACAACCCTGCCTGACCCCTCTTTTGATATTTTGGAAAGAGCTTATATCGTTTTTTATTCTTATTGCTGCTGTTTGTTCCCAATACATATTTCTGATTATTCGTAGATCTTTTCCATCGATATTGAGTCTT
>JAPXFY010004223.1:0-2500 GCA_030674185.1 Monoplex corrugatus | reverse complement strand
GATCTACGATTTCCTGCAGTTGATCATAGAAATCTTCGACAGCCTCGTCATCATAGTCAGTTGTTGGGGCATAAGCTTAGATGACGGTGATGTTAAAAGGTGAAGCCTTAAGCCGAATGGTAATGAGTCTGCTAGAGACTGGTCGGCATCCCATGATAGGGTGTAGGGGGCTCTGGATAGAGGTAGTACCTTTGATGTCTGGCTGCTGCAACTGGTACGGTGGATGGGCATCACTGGTCCTAGTCCATCCTCTATATCTCTCACGTGCTGGCTCCAAACGCCACACCCCGGGACCTCTCCTCAGCAGGCGTGCCAAACCACGTGAGGGGGTGATGTTAACACTGCATCACTGGGCGAATAACCTCCACGATGCAGGTTACCGGCCGAGGCGGACGAAGTTCCGCAAGGAACCCAACGGCTATGTGTTCAAGACCATGGCGATCCACCTAGATGAAGGACGTTGGCTGTGGTCTGGCATGGAGAGGGATGGGCTCCTCCATGCGACATTGCCCAAGACACACTAAATGAAGATTACAACCGCAACTCAATCCATACCGGCCCGGTCATCGCCCGGAACAAGGACCGTGTCTTCCGTCGCTGGCCATCAGGGTGGAGGTGAAAAGTATGTGACTGGTGGACCAAAATCCATCCATACATACATACATACATACATATATACATACATATATATATACATACATACATACATATACATACATACATACATAGAATACATACATATAAACATATTTACAATTATGCATACACACATACGTACATACATACACACATACACACACGTATACAAACATGCATAAATTTCGTACACACATACTCACATACACACATATACATACGTACTTATATACACACATACATATATACATACATACATATACATACATACATACATAGAATACATACATATAAAAATATTTACAATTATGCATACACACATACGTACATACATACACACATACACACACATATACACACATGCATAAATTTCGTACACACATACTCACATACACACAGATACATACGTACATACATACACACTACATGCATACATACATACATACATACATACATACTTACATACATACATACATACATACATACATACGTACGTACGTATGTACGTACATACATACATACATACATACGTACATACGTACATACATACATGCATACATACATACATACACACACACACTGAATACTTCCACACGTACGTGCACACACTCAGACACACACACACACACACACACACACACACAACACACACACACACACACACACCACACACACACACACACACAAGATAAACAAAGATAGACACACACAACCACACACACACAAACACAGACACAGACACATACACAGACACACACAGACACACACAGACACAGACACACAAAACGCACACACATGCACACACACACACACAGACACACACATACACACACACACACAATTAACCACAATCAATGCACACCCAATACCATCACCACCGTCGTTGATCACAACCACCACTACCCACCCACAGAATTATAATCACACAGAGAAAGGAGACATCTGTTTCCCTACCACCCAATCCACCCACCCACCCCTCTTCCCCATCTATCATCCCCGTACGTACAAGCACACACACACACACACACACACACACACAGACACACACACACACACACACACACACACAGACAAACACAGACAGACACACAGACACACACACTCAGACACACACACACACACACACACACACACACACGCATACACACACACACACACACACACACACACACACACACACACGGACACACACAGACGCACACACACACACATACACAAACACACACAGACACACACACACACACATATACACAAACACACACACACGCACACGCACACACACACAGACACACACACACACACAGACATAGACACACAGACACACGCACACACACACACACACACACACACACACACAAAACACACACACGCATGCACGCACACACAGAGAAAGGAGACATCTGTTTCCCTACCACACCACCCACCAACCCCATCTTCACCATCTATCATTCTGTAATGAATCGGTTTTTTTGCTTGTCTTGCCATTGCTGCCGAAACTCTTTCTGCCCCATCTCCACCTCCCCAATCCCCTCCGTCACAGGGGAAGACGGGGATTAAGACGATCAAGCCATTCGAAAAATCTTGAAAAGTGAACAGAGAAAATCCAGATTTTGTACTTTTCAAAGTTGCTTTGACCTTGAAGAAACGTCAGATGTTTGGAGGTCGTACGTGTAGCTTGAGGTTTGACCCCCTCACCCTATCCACCAACTGCAAAAATTTAATCTTTGATTCCCTCACCATATCCACCAAAAATCAAATTTCATTGCACTTCCAAAGAAGACAGGGACTAGAGAATGCGAACTCCATCGCACAATCAGTTTGATGCGTTATGTAACAAAAATCCTGTTAAGAATAATCATGATGA
>JAPXFY010004222.1:0-5000 GCA_030674185.1 Monoplex corrugatus | reverse complement strand
AGACGTCAGTGGCGTCAGTGCATATAGAATTCATTCCCAGCACACAGACGTCATCCTGAGAAACAGAAACTGAAACTGTGGTAACGTGTTTTGAGAGACAGCAATCAACAATTTATGCCCAAAATTTCTCCTGTAAAAATATCTAATCATAATGCAATTTACGCCAAAAGATACGGCTGTAAAAAATCCAATCTATTGGAAATTTACACAGAAGGAAATAATCAATTTAAAAATCCAATCTATTAGCGATTTACGCCAAAAGATTCTCTTGCAGAAAAAAAAGCCAATTGTGATGCAATCTTTGAAGTTTCAAGGCAGGAGTTTAATTAATAGGAATTCATTAAAATGGAAAATTTCACATGCGCGCCACTCAACCGTCACGTTATTATCTGGCAGAGCTCTGAGTCTTCAAAAGGTCTACTGCGTTGACAAGATCTTGATATGGGGAAAAGGTATGGGAGAAGGGGAGGGGTGCGGCAGAGAACGAAACATGTGAAACACTTTTGCTATTGTCATTGTCGTTTAAACCTCAGCCGACTATGCAGGGCCATATCAGGGCTATTACCATCTCAAAATGTACACTATACTTCACTGGAGAAAAAAAAAAAACTTAGAAAAGAAAACTCAGTGTACGTATCAATGCATTCACGCACATAATCCAGGGAGATGCCCCTGGCGTTGACAACTCCGTCCAATTTATCACACAGGGGATTTATAACATCAAACCTGAATATAAATACAAACATCACTAAGGACACTAAAACATACATAAAAAACATGCTTGAATTACCTAAAACTGCTTCTGCTCATCACATTTCCTTAGAACCAAAAACACATTTAAAACATGTATCCATTTATCAATCCTAAGAGAGAGTATGTAAGGTTTTATTGAACACACAGAGATGAATGGACAAACGAGGCAGAAATCGATAAGAAGAAAAGACACTAAGCTGATATCAAAGAATGATTGGAACAACAAGATCAACAGTTACAAACTATATTCACAGTACAAGCGTGTACAAAACACAAAAATCAATAAATAAATGTACGAATAAATAAATTTAAAAAAAAAAAGAAAAAAAAAAAGATAAATAAATAAACAAACAAATAAACAAATAAATAAATAATGGACAGACGCACTTCCAGCGTTTCACTGGATAATGAAACATGAAACCTGAGACGAAAAACGTTCAGATTAATAAATAAAGCTAAAAACAAAACCCGTTACCTGTAAAAACGTTCCAATGAAAAAATCAACCGAAAACGAGGAGAGAATTCCAGCAGATCAACGATCAACATCTCTTGCCTCACCTATGAATCACAGAAAAGGGCAAAGCGATTTTTCTTTCATTGTCATTATTGTCTGAAGCCCAACCGGCTGCACAGAGCCGTATCAGGACAACAACCATCTAACAAAACATAGACAACACCTCACTGACTCTGAAAAAGAACACCTGGAAAACAAAATCAAGGTACACATGATCTAAGGATATGCCCCTGGCCTTGACCATTCAGCCCAATTTATTACCAGGGAGGGGATGGGTGTGGGGGTTCGGGGGATCAGAAACCTGATCCTTAGAGTCAAAAATGTAGTTAACATACATACATATACATCTCTCTCTCTCTCTCTCTCTCTCTCTCTATATATATATATATATATATATATATGTGTGTGTGTGTGTGTGTGTGTGTGTGTGTGTGTGTGTGTGTGTGTGCCCTATTATCAGTGAATAAAGTCCCCTTGAGGAAGGCGGGTGTACCGCCGAAAATTTGGGAAAATGTGACGTCGTTTTGTTGTCTTTTCTGTGCACATGCTGCTTTGTCTGTATATACATGTATCTATATCTATATCTATATCTATCTATATCTATCTATATATATATATATCTATATTATATATACATGTGTGTGTGTGTGTGTGTGTGTGTGTATGTGTGTGTGTGTGTATGTACGCCTTATTATCAATCCAACTAGAACATTTATACTTGAGGCTTACAGAACACACAGAGGTGAATGGACCAAGCAAGGCAGGAAATGATAGGGGAAAAAAATGACAGAAAAACGAGGAAAGCGGAAACAAAGACTGTGACAGAAAACAGGAAATTTCTAGCACAGAACTTCCAGAAGGTGGGAGATACTATGACTTTATTGAAAAAAAAGCTGGCATCCTCATGGGGGCTGGGGGATGGGGATGGCGTGGGTGTACAATGATTGCTATTAGTCACAAAAAAACAACAACCAACCAACCAACCAACCAAACAAACAAAAACCGTATATCGCGTATATCGAGAGTTATGGGCTAGAAAAGTGCATCTACATTCTTCAGTTCTTTTGTGATGCACCATTCTGGTGGCGGTGACCCCCTGAATTATGTGAGTAGGTAGCCGACAAATGAAGATCGACAGACGGTGATGGGGTGTGAACATCAATGCGATGTCTGTTAATGGCCTGTCAGCTGTCATCAGGTCATTCAATCCCTCAGTATGAAAGATAGATACGTAGGTAGATAGATGGTAATAATACTGGTACTGGACAGACAAGACAAGACAGGATAGAATAAAATAGGATAGGACAGGACTGGATGGATAGATAGATAGGTAGATAGATAGATAGGTAGATTGATAGATAGATAGATTAATAGATAGGTAGATAGATGGGTAGGTAGGTAGATACATAGGTAGACAGACAGATAGACAGATTGACAAACAGACAGATAGAGAAACATATATATATATATATATATATATATATATATATATACATATATATATGTATATATACATACATATTTATATACACACATATATATATATATCAACACTTCTTTTCAAACTGGAACTGTCCCAGATTCTTTCAAGTCTGCTATTGTTCACCCTCTCCTCAAGAAACACAATTTAGACCCAAATGAACTGAAAAATTACAGGCCTATCTCTAATCTCTCTTTCTTGTCAAAACTCCTTGAAAAAGTCGTCCTCAACCAGCTGAACTCTCACCTGTCTGCCAACAATCTCCTCAATCCTTTCCAGTCAGCCTACCGCCAGTGCCATAGCACTGAAACTGCCCTACTACACATTCTCAACAATCTCCTCCTTGCAACTGATACTGGCAAAGTCTCTCTCCTCACACTCCTTGATCTGTCTGCAGCTTTCGATACCATTGACCATGGTATTCTCCTTTCTAGACTTCATCATACTTTTGGCATCTCTGACATTGCTCTCTCCTTTTTCACTTCGTATTTATCAAACAGAAAACAAACTGTTCTCATCAATGGCACTTACTCTCAACCTGCATACCTGACCTGTGGTGTTCCACAAGGATCTGTCCTTGGCCCTGTTCTTTTCACTCTTTATACCTCCCCCCTGTCCACCATCATCAACTCCCACTCTATAAAACACCACTTCTATGCTGATGACACCCAACTTCAAGATAGTGACTCACCTGATAATATACAGCGCCTGTTGACTCGCACCACTGAGTGTTACTCGGACATTAAGAACTGGATGACACACAATAGACTTCAGCTTAATGACGACAAGACAGAAGCTATCCTCATTAGCACCCATCAGAAACTTTCCCAGCTGCCTCCTCTTTCTCTCCCATTATGTAACACATCAGTCCCAATTTCTGATTCAGCTAAAAACCTTGGTGTCTGCATTGACTCTACCCTGTCCATGAACACTTTGTTTCTCAAACTGCCAGATCTTGCTACTATCATCTCCATCGTATAAGCCTGATCAGGAAGTATCTCTCTGTCGAAACAACTGCAAAACTCGTTCTCTCCTTCATAATGTCTCGCATTGACTATTGCAATTCACTCCTGTCTGGTCTTCCTGCCTCCACCATTCACATCCTACAGCGCATTCAAAACAATGCTGTACGCCTTGTACTCAAAAAGAAAAAAGCCGACCACATATCTCCTCTCCTGGCACAACTTCACTGGCTCCCTGTATCAAAGCGCATACAGTACAAACTAGACACCATGTGCTACAAAAGCCTCAATAACGCAGCCCCCGATTACCTGTCAAGCCTACTTGAGATCTATGTTCCCTCACGTACCCTCCGCTCTGCCTCCGATCCTCTGACTTTTCGCTTTCCACGCACTAAGCTCAATACCTATGGTCCACGAGCCTTCTCTGTTTCTGGTCCACTCTCCTGGAACAAACTTCCTCTCTCAGTCCGTCAGCAACCTACTTTTGCCTCCTTCAAGTCCGCTCTCAAAACTCACCTTTTCTCCTCTGCATAAAATCCTAACCTCACTCAACCACCCCCCCCCCCCCTGCAGCCTGTCTCCGCTCGGAGGGGAATCACTTTGTTTTAATATATAATTGTATATGATGTGCTCTCTGTGGTTTTCCATTGGTTTTATTCTTGCTTTTATTGCTTTTATTCTTTTCTCCCCATTTGTGGTGTGTGCGTGCGTGCGTGCGTGTGTGCGTGTGTGTCTTTTCGGCGCTTGGATTTGATTTTGTCGAGATTTGCGCTATATAAATATTGTAATTATTATGTATGCATGTGCGTACGTATGTATGTATGTATGTATGTATGTATACGCTTAGATGTATGTATGTATGTATGTATGCATGCATACGCTCAGCTTAGATTTATGTATGTAAGTATGTAAGCATGTATGTATGCATGTATACGCTCATATGTATGTAGGTATGTATGCATGTATACGCTCAGCGCTTAGATTTGATTTTGTCAAGATTTTGCGCTATATAAATAAAATATATTATTATTATTATTATTATATATAGATAGGTAGGTAAGTAGGTAGGTAGGAAGGTAGACAGACAGATAGACAGACAGACACACAGACAGATAGATAGATAGATAGATAGATAGATAGAGATACATACAGACAGATAGACAGACAAATATAGACAGATAGATAGATAGATAGATAGATAGATAGATAGAGATACAGACAGAAAGACAGACAGACAGATAGATAGATACAGATGCAGACAGACAGACAGAGAAAGAGAGAGAGATACAGA
>JAPXFY010004221.1:0-18771 GCA_030674185.1 Monoplex corrugatus | reverse complement strand
ACAGACTGGCCCCTTGATGGATCTAATTTATTTCCACCAGGGTTTCTAGCCACCCCTCACCATCTCCTGAGAGGACTGGTGGGGTTGCTGGTTTAGTCGCCGCAATTCGACCCTGTGACAGTAATACTGGTTCCAGTTACCAGTAGCGGAACATCTAGACCTGACCGAGAATATATATTAGTGGTTTAATTGATCTACGAATGCTATTCAATCTAACATACATTTAATTTCACACATAATACAATAAGTATTATATAGGTATGTATGGGTATAAAAAAGTATGTATATGAAATGGATAAATAAAGATGTATATAAATGAAGATTAGATAAGAAGAAGATAAGCAGACCAGATAATTAACATACATGGAAAGAACAGGTCGGATAGATGTATCCGCTACTGGTAACCTGGAACCCAGTACTACCTGTCACAGGGTCGAATTGCTGGCGACTAAACCAGCAACCCCACCAGTCCTCTCAGGAGGATGTGAGGAGGGTGGCTAGAAACCCTGGTGGAAATAAATTAGATCCATCAAAGGGCGCCAGCTCTGGAGAGCTACCCGCGGCCATCTAGCTAAGGAGTAAACCCTGACAGTAAATCCGGTGTGGGGCCCCTAAGGCGGTTGGATGGCAAACTTTGTCACTTTCCGGCAGCTCCTGCGGCCGCGTTGGCACCAAAACGTAACAGCCCTGCTGTTCCTTTGGATCTGTCAGCGAGGTGGAGAGGGGGGACAAGTTGCATGGGCAACAGCCTGTCTTCCATATTACACTGCCCAGGCTTACATCCGTCCATTCATCCACAAACACTCTGCACCTACGACCTGGAGAGGACACTCCAGCCTCGCTACTAACACTAGTGTCGGCACAACACGGGAAGCAACAGATACCGTGATAAGTCATTGCTCAACTGGCGTAGAGCTGACGCCAGGGTTGCTTTGACGGTGGGAGAGACCTTCGTGTCTTACTGGACAGCTACCGCCCCCTAAGCTGGGCAGCCCCCAGCCAGTTAGGTGCTGTCCCGCCACGACCTGCCTTCTTCATTGGGTCATGAAGATTAGGAGAAAATCTGACAAGCAGGTCGTTAATTACCGCACCAAACAAAAAGAAAAATTCAAATTCAAGAAACGGATCAGGAAAAGGATCAGCAGTGAAACTGGGCTGTTGGAATGTCCGAACAATGATGCCTGGGCTCTCCCAAGATCTGCAAGACATCAGCGACGCCAGAAAAACCGCCGTCATAAACAGCGAACTAAAGAGGCTCAATGTGGACATTGCCACTCTGCAGGAAACACGGCTGGCTGACTCAGAACACTAAAGGAAAGGGACTACACCTTCTTCTGGCAAGGAAAGAGTTCTGATGCCCCAAGAGAGCACGGAGTAGGCTTTGCAGTAAGGAACAGCCTGCTGAACATGATTGAACCAGGCAGCGGCGGTTCAGAAACGACTCTTGACTCTCCGCCTCAACACCACCGAAGGCTATGTCACTCTCATCAGCGTTTATGCCCCAACTCTGTCCGCCTCTCCAGACACCAAGGATGAGTTCTACGAAAATCTTGCATCAACCATAAGGAACATCCCCAGGACAGAACAACTTGTTCTCCTGGGCGACTTCAACGCCAGAGTGGGTGCAGACAATGACTCATGGCCCTTCTGCCTCGGTTCCTTGGAGTGGGGAAAATGAATGAGAAGGGACAGCGACTGCTTGAGTTTTGCCCCTGCCATGAACGGGTGAAATCGCCAACTCCTTCTTCAAGACGAAGCCTCAGCACAAAGTCTCCGGAGGCATCCCCGCTAAAAAACATTGGCCCCAAACCCTGGATTTGATCCTAGTAAGCGTGCCGCTAAAAAAAATTTTTCTCCACACTCGTCTTATCACAGCCCCGACTGCGACACAGCCCACTCTCGGGTATTTGCAAGATCAGGCTACAACCAAAGAATTTCCACTGCTCAAAAAAAAAGGGAACCCTCGCATTGACGTCAGAAAAGATGTCTAAACCCCGATCTTGTAGAAATTCGCAGAGGCCTTTCAGAGAGAATACGATGCATTGCAGCCCAGAGACCTGCCACGGAGAGGGGGAAACCCCTTACGAGACACCATGCACCGCATTGCTATGGCCCCCTTTTGGGGAAAAGAAAACTGTGAAGTCCCACGCCCGGGTTTTTGGGGGCCAAAAACATCAGAGAGACTCCCACTTTTGAGGCCAAGCGGGGCCGCACTCCCCAATTATAAGCGTACCCATTGAGAAGAACCTAAAATCCTCAGGGCTCCCAGAAGTAAGGTTCACTTAACGCCGGGCCTGCGAAAAGGGAGAAAGGGGGGACAAAAATTTTCAGCGAAGAGATACAGAGTGCTGCTGAAAGGGGCAACATCCGAGGAATGTATGATGGCATCAAAAAGGGCCCACTGGGCCCAAACCACGGGCCAAGATCGCCCCCCTCAAATCCTCCCGGGGGAAGTAATCAGCAATCCTAGCCAAAAAGGGGAAAGATGGGCGGAACACTACTCCGACCTCTACTCCACACAGAACATGGTGTCCCCCTTACCCCCTCGATCCCAAAATAAAGGGTGCTGCCGGTAATGGAAGAACTTGACGCAGACCCAACTGCGGACAAACCAGAAAGGGGCCTTTGATAGCCGGGCCCTCGGGGAAAGGCACCGGGCCAACGACGGAATTCCCCCAGACCTCATAAAGCACTGCAAGACTTCTCTTCTGCCCCTTTTGCACGCAGTTCTCTTTCAGTGTTGGAATGAGGGCTTTTCCCACAGGACATGAGGGCGCCCAAAAACGTCCCCCCTGTCCCAAAAACAAGGGCGAAAGGAGCGACTCCCAACAACAACAGGGTATCTCGCTCCTCAGCATTGTTGGCAAAGTCTATCCCTCGGGCCCTTCCAAAATCCGCCTGCAAAAACCCTGGCTAAAACGCGCTACCCGGAATCACAGTGTGGTTTTCGGCAGAGAGACCCAAACCGGTAAACATGGTCTTCCCCTTCCCCAAAAATCCAGGAGAAGGCAGAGAGCGCGGATGCCCCTGTATGTGGCATTCATTGACCTCACCAAGGCCTTTGACCTAGTCAGCAGAGATGGCCTTTTCAGGGCCTCCGAAAAATCGCTCCCCCCCCCAAATGCACAGCTTAATTTGGGGTCCTTCCACTCAAACATGGAAAAGGGGTGGTTTCAGTTCAACGGAAACCCCCTCCAACCCTTCACGGTTAAAGCAGCGGGGTGAAACAAGGCTGCGTCCTGGCCCCAACCCTCTTTGGAATTTTTTCGCCCCTCCCCGAGGCATGCTTTCAGCACAGCGCAAGAAAAGGGGTCCACCTGCGGACCAATCAGAAGGCAGGGTCTTCAACCTCGCCCGCCTCAAGCAAGGACAAAGGTCCGGAAGCCCTCATCAGAGACATGCTAATTTTCCGACGATTTCCGCAGTTTTGACCCATCCAGGGGGGACTTTTCAGTCACTAATGGACCGCTTCCCCCCAGGCCCCCAAAGATTTTGGTCTGACCATCAGGGCTTTAAAAAACAAACGTCCTGGGCCAAGACACGCCATCTCCCCCAGCCATCACCATTGATGACCAACGAGCTTGAAGCCACCCATCAATTCACATATCTTGGGTTCCACCATCACGATAACCTCTCCCTTTGACACAGAGGTCGACAAGAGGATCGAGGAAGGCAGCCACAACACTAGCCTGCCTCACACAAAGGGTGAGCCAAATCCCAAGCTGACCACAAAGACAAAGATGGCTTATACACCGCCTGTGTCCTCAGCACCTTTGCATGTAAGGCAGCGAGGCGTGGACCACGCAGGCTCAATCAGTAAAAAGGCTCAATACCTTCCACCTGAGAAGCCTACGGCGCATACTGGGGCATTTACCTGGTCAAGACAAGTGAACCCCCCCACAAGACTGAGATACAACGACGTATGCCAAGCGGGACATGAAGGCGCTTGAGATCAACACTGAGTCCTGGGAGGATCTCGCAGACGACCGCACCAGCTGGAGAACTACTCTCAA
Organism: Monoplex corrugatus; assembly: GCA_030674185.1. Taxonomy (NCBI): domain Eukaryota; kingdom Metazoa; phylum Mollusca; class Gastropoda; order Littorinimorpha; family Ranellidae; genus Monoplex; species Monoplex corrugatus. Next base: position 14,758 of record JAPXFY010004221.1, on the reverse strand, counting down.
AAACTGCTGCGGATTGGTGAGGACAAACTGGTCAGCTGCTGCAGCAGAAAACTAGTTCGCAGAAAAGGGATGACAGGCCAACCGACCAGCATCAGCATACACATGCGACCGCTTGGCGACAGAGACAGCCTCACCTCTGCATAGGTCTTGTTCAATCACAGGCGACGCGCTGGACCAAGCAGACAGCCCCACAAGACATTTGAACGGATGTACTTTTGTCCATGGTCAGTCATGACCGAGGTAAGGCCTACTACTAACTACAAAGACATAGAAAAAATTCACAAACATTAGCACCTAAAAAAGCAGTAGACAATGTCCCCTAAGCGTGATATTCAGCAGGAAAAAATCATTACCAACGTTTGGTCAAAGGTTTGGACAATTTTGACATTTTGAAGTAATGCTTTATGGTTACAGAGTGAGCATGTTGTTTGCTGTCTTTTAAGTGCTTGGTGTCGAATCGCAGGGATCAAATGAGTGGAATAAGGACAAGCACAAAGATTAAGAATGGCTGTCCAACTTGCAGCGTTTAATGACGACAACTCTTCGTTTTTTTTTATTCGTGGAGGTAAAGTTACCATGTCCTAGATAAAGAGTGGACAATTACAATATGGATAGACGATTACGGGAGGTGTTGGGTTGTGTTTATTGGACGAGTTTTGGAATGGTGCACGGGTACAACCGTCTTTGTTTGGCATTCGTATCATTCCACTCTCTCACTCTCGTCTCCGTCTCTCTCTCCCTCTCTTCTCACTCTCTTCTCTCTCCTCCTCTCCTCACTCTTTCTATCTCTCTATCTCTGCTCCATCCCTCTCGCCTCTCTCTCTCTCGACTCACTTCTCCTCTTTCTTTATATGTCTGTCTGACTCGTCTCTCTCTTTTTTCACACTCTGTCTTCCTGTCTCTCAGTCTCTGTCTCTTCCAATCCTCTCTCTCCTCTCCCCTCTCTCTCTCTCACTCTCACTCGTCTCTCTGTATAGGTCTCTGTCTGTCCCCCTCTGGTCCTCTCTTTTGTGTTTTATGTTGCACTCCTCTGGTCACTGTCACCCTCTCTGTCTCTTACAATCTCTCCGTCCCCTCTCCCCTCTCTCTCTCATCGCTCTCTCTCTGTCTCTGTCTCTGTCTGTCTGTCTTCCTGTCTGTCTGTCCTCACTCTCTCTGCTCTCAGTCTGTCCCTTTGCCCTCTTATTTAAGCAACTTTGAAACTGAAGACGCTAGTTACAATGAATGGGTGGGACGCATATGCCGTTCTCTGAATTCTACATTTTTCTCTTTCCTTGTGCGCTCTCTTTCTCGGTGATGTGACGTTTGTAAGCGGATGTTGTGTGTGGAGTTTGGTGGGCTGGTTTTTGTGTGTGTGTGTGTGTGTGTGCGTGCGTGCGTGGCGTGTGTGTTGTGTGGGGGGGGGTGGAGTTATCACTAAATGGATGACTTTCAGATTTGTACGTTTTCGTGTTTGATGTTTTAAATTAGTTCTTCTTCCCGTGAAGTGGATGTCAACACAAAACTTAAATTTTTTTCATTTTTTTGTTTTGTTGTTTGTTTTGTTTTCTGTTGTTTTAGTCAATCTAGGTAGTCCTTTTAGTTTTGAGTAAACGTACTTCTGTGAAAAGAGAATCAACCAAGCAATTTTCTGGTTTTATGGAACAAACTCAATACTGAATAAGGCCTAATGTCCATCTATTTGAATAAGTCCCTAAAATTTCTTGCATTTTCAGGTAACCCTGGAGTCTGTTTTTGTGTTTAGTCTTCGCCGTAAGCTCAATACATTCAATTAACATGGTATAAAATGTAATAAAATGTAGCCAATACTATAATTCTTGTTTGAAATACGGCTACGTTTGTATATAAAAAACAATTTCTAGGAAGCAAGTGCCAGCTTTAGAAAAATGACATTATTACTCAAATTTGGTTTCAATTAACACGGGTTACTTATTTCACTTCTCTACGAATGTGGTGTCCATTAAGAAAAAAAAAACATACCTTAGTGAAGCCTCTTTATTTGTGTTGTCTCTGCAATTTGTTTGTCTTTATCTTAAAAATGATGTCCTGCTAAGAATGAGTGTGGTATCCATTTATAGATGAGTCCGTCTTAACAAAACGTGGACATGTATAATGCTGTTTCCAGAACGACACATCACACAAAGTGGTTACCCTACACACAAAATTATGTTTAAACAACATCACACACATGATGATAACAAAAACACACATCGGTAGACAAATCTAGGCTTGATATTGATAAAAAAGCACACAAAAACGTATTAATGACAATAAACAAATCGATAACACAACCACTCCAGCATTTGAAACATGATGCACAGCAAACCATGCGTGTCAAGGGGCGAAAGACCTCCATGACCCGTTCGTAATATTCATTATATCGAGAGCAGCATGGCACGTTTTTAACCCCTTCACCCCGATCGCTCTAAACCCTTAGCTTCCACAAGTATTCTACAAAAAGCTGAAAAGAACTCCAAAAAAGAAAAACATAGAAAGCTCCATGGAATCTCACTGTCTCCCTTGAATGTACTTGCAACTTGTGGACATTTGTCCTGGTTTTTGATTCTAGCTTTCACGAGAAAATGATTGAATATTCTGCTGTCAGTACTGGTTTTCCCATTCGTGCATTGTTGAGTTTGTTACCCCTCGCACCGCTCCCCGAAAAGACGAAGTTTATATTGTCACGAAGGTACTTCGCACATGCAGTACATCAGAAACATGCTATCATCACGTTTATTCTCTCCAGTGTCATCTGCTTTTATTCCATTTTCCAATTGTTTTTTGAAGCTGAGAAAAGGATGAAAATAATTTGTTTCATCTTCTCTCTCGTCCTCTCTCTCTCTCCTCACTCTCTCCTCTCCTCATCCTCTCATCTCATCTCATCTCTCTCACTCACTTCTTCTCTCTTTTTCATTCTTTCTTTGTCTCACGAGAGGCTTCTGTGTTCAATTTAAAAGAAATAACCGAAACATACAACTGGATGAATACAATACTGCAGTTGTTCCTGACTGCGAGCTACAAAGATTTACGGTCTCTTTCCACCCTCCACCTTCATCATACACACCTTTTCATTCCCCTCTGCGAGCTTGCGTTGTCTGTTAATGTCCGCGACTGTGTTCTGTGTCTGTGTCTGTGAGAGTTGTGGATTGTCTGAGTGAGTGAATGAGTGTGTGAGTGAGAGAGAATAGAGAGGACCTAGAGCACGCGAGGGAGGGGACCATCGGCTGAGCGATGGTATCTCTCTCGGGGGACGGCGGGCGCTAGGTGCGACCCTCGCAGAGAGATCGCCAGTTATCGCGCGCTCCACGCCTGAGCACACCCAGGCCCTCACGTAGTCAACTATAACACCCATAGAGTTTACAAACAACCCGTTAGGCTGCAACAAAACATAGCCATTGCTTACTTTTTCACGTAGTACGTCGATAATTCCATCACCGTTATGTAACACCGCCCATGTCGCTTTTTTATCTGTCTGGATGTTTTTAAGCAACAATGCCTCTTTAATCCTTTATATCACGAAAGAATCTTTAATACAAAATACACTGAACACAGTATTCCTAAGTAGTATGAACCAAGATTTTATTCGCTATCTTGCTTATGTAGATGATCTTACCCAGAATTAAGTAACTTCGGAAAATCAACATTATATATATAGAATAGTCAAAGTTTATATCGGGATGGACCTACATTTGTGCCTTTGCTATGTCATCCTTTTTCCTTCTATCCCACACAATACCAAAAGATCTTGAAAGTAAAAGGAGTGAACCCAGCCCAGGGAGGTACAACGGGATAGTGAGGGGTGGATGATCAATCCCCCACATTAAACTTGGCTCTATACTAAGAAACCCAAGAAGGCACACCTGTTAGGACAGGAGCAATCAGAAATTTTTTAATTTCATCAGACATCCAGCCAGAGACGTCATACAAGCTTGTAAACCTCTCCCCGTATTACTACACGGACAAGTGCATTGAGGAGATGCTGAAATAGTAAGGCAAGGGCATAAAGAAGGGCGGAAAAAATCTTACAAACCTGCGGCTATGCAATGACATACTGCGCTTGATAAGCATACACGTTAGCAGATAAAAAGAATTCTATACACAGTGCAAGAAGCAGCAGGCAAAAAAAGGGCAGGATGTCAACACTACCACGAGAAGAAACCACATACGTGCTGCACCTCACTACGCAAAGACCAGGACAAACAATCATGACATCTTAATTAACAAAGTTCCATTAGAGACCTGGTTAAGGCATACACCAATAACAAAAAAAGACAACAACCACCACACAGTCTACGGATGACAGCGTCCCACGATAACAAAATCAGCCATGGCAACGGAGCAACGCCGAAAACTGGACCAACTCAGCAACATCCGGAACAGACAGAGACATACCAAAAGGCCAATGCTCGTTCGACTTATTAACAATGTATATATGATCTTGGCCAGTACAATATATTTCTGGCTTCTAAAGCCTGGACCCAGAGAAAAACTGAATAGCATAAGCATAGGGAGAGCCCAGAGAAGATGCTTCTAACGGCATACAACTGGAGCGTGTCCAGAATGACAATTACGGCATAACAACTGCCCAGTGTCGTGAAGCACCAAGACCAACCACCAGACACTACTAGCCGAACCTCAACAAGAGAACACAAAAATACACCGCCATTTGTACACACAATGAAAAAACCCAGGAACGTCCTGGCAACCAACTTTCAAGGGAAAACAGTGGCAAAAAGGAAGAAATGCGACCGTCCAGTCACATTATATACGAGAGTCATCAACCAACCTCAGTCAGCCTACAACTATGACAAGAACTTGTCCACCCAAAAGCCCAAGACCGAACGTTACTGGAGGGAGACGGATTTTGTCAAAAAGTACAGCGGTCACAACCGACAGCTGGTGACGGCTGACAGGGAGAGACAGGCGAGTAATATGATGGTGGTGTTCATTTTTATACCTTATATTATCCTTTTCTGGTCCGAAATACGAGATCCGAGACCTATATGACATTCTGAATGTGGGTACTGTGAACTGCCCTCAGTGACTTGTTCACAAAGCACGCATGAAACACAAGCAGCAGACAGGAAGGTGGGGGTGTAATAACTCCACAAGTAACCATGCGCCAACCAATGGTGCCAAATGAATTACCTGGAATAAAAATTGGTGATTTTCGGATTTCATGCAGCTTTCAGCTGCTGAAATGCAATACAGCTATGGCTCACATAACGCCCCAATATGTGGCTCACCACGGTGCTCATAATTTTGTTTGTTTTGTTCTTTCATATTTTTTTTTTCTTTTTATTTATTATTTTTGTAGTCATGAGACTGCAAGGGTGTCCAATCCGAAGGAGGCTGTGAGATAGGGAGGTGCTGGAGCACCCAGACCAGCGCAGATGTCATATAAAAGTATTTAAATACAACTTTCCGCATTTACCATTCAACAGTGTTACTTATAATATAAATAAAAACTGTGTTTTGAATACAGCGCAACAAACTCGCCGGTGATTACGAGTATCTGGTCGTTTTTTTATTTCTTCTTTTTGTCCATTATTCTTTCCATTCGTTTTCTTTATTTCCTTTTTCATTCTATACTACATGCTTCTTTTAATCAAGTTATTTTCCATCAAATCCCGCCCGAAAGACAAGAGAGGATGACGGGCAACTCGTGTCCACTCACTAGCGCCTTCAACGTAATGATTGATTTCACAATGATGGACACGTTCTGCCTTAACACTGCGCATCCTGTATCCTCCTGGGACTCCAAGACAAGCCCATCGACCTCTGAAAGACTGGGAGCGAGCATCACGCCCCCACTTTCCTTCACCCACAGTAAATGTTTCTTCTTACTTTGTACAGAGTACATTTTCACTCTCCGCCTGCGGCCTATTGAAACGTGTTTTGACATCTGTCATTCCAGGATGAAAGGCCCCTTCTGAAATGAAGCATCCCAAAAAAGAAGGAGAAATGAAAGGAAAAGGAAGATATGAGAGTGATAGAGTGCCGCTCCAAAATGAGCGGCACGAAGGAAAGACCGATGGTGTAATAGATACACACCAAAAATAGGAAAGGGGCATTTGGCGACACTGGATGGAGGCAGAGGCAAGGTTGACGCCATATAAAAGACTCCCTAAGATGTGGTGCAATGTACAGGTAAAAGGGGTGCATGGCTTATGTATCATAACAGACGTCACGTCGCGACATGGCAGTATGATAATATATCGAGTCTGAGTTCACTTAGAGTCAGCAGTACCAGACAAGGAAGCGGGTTGGGGGGGATGTGTGGGGATTCATCAGTGGCCAGGGTTGAGCAGAACGGTCCCAGCCGCGAGCGAAGAGAGCGGCACCGTGCTCAGGACATGAGCAATAATTCCCCTAAGCCGTATAACATCCCCTACGTTTCCTCTCTTTCCAAGTCCACAAGGTCGTGTCCGTTAAGCATCAGGTGGAAAATTGCCGCTGCAAGAATGTATGTCAAATAATGCCTGGTCAGGACAGAAAGCAACCAATGTGGCTAGGTTTCTATGAACAGGCCAGTTCAACAACAAACCAATCAAACCAGTTGGCCCCTTTACCTATCATCATGCTCTCCATTACTATTAGAGCTACATCTGATTTTTCCTACAAACTGGCAATTTGAGTGAAACCGCCAATGTGAAGTTTTTAAAACCATGCAGGTGAAATCCGCCTGTGGCAGCTACATCCATGGAAAACTATAATGAGCCCATAAGTGCAGGATATTGTATCACTGTATCTTTACAACACTTACTAAAAATAATACATGGTGCATAAAACTCATCTAAGATTAAGATGTACTGTTGGATCAAAAAAAAAAAGACGTGGGGGTGGAGTGGGTGGACGAATTGGTTTGCATTCTGTTTCTCTGAGAGCTTCTGACCCTGACTGACCAAGACACAGCTTACTATTTGTTAATTTAAACATCCTTTTTCGCCCTATGCTAAAGGGGAATGATAACCACCAGTGACAGATGATGGCTACATGAATATCCTCACCCCTCGCCTTGGACAGTTTGTGAAGAGCAGCCGATATTTGCCTTAGAAGTGGACACTTGGATATATGTTAGTCACTGTTCCATTGTAGGAAGCACAGGGATTTAAAAACTGTGTTGCTTATACTACAAGCGCATGAGAAATCTAGCGATCAGTGCGCACAACTGTGTAGGGAGTCGTTAGCCTAGAGTAAAATTTCCAAAATAATCCAAATCCTACAAAAACAGACAGTTGTGCAGACAAAATCAGGTTTCGACTTTAACGCCATTATAAGCCTTAAGGATAAAAAGAGCATGTGGGGAACACAATGTAATATACAAATAAATTCTTGGAGAGTATTACTTAACAATATTTTCTTCTATCTCCATTTCAGATTACCGCCTCTTAAGGTTGAGGCCCGGGCTCTTGTATAGATTAAGATAAACGTGTGAGACTGAAATCAAAACAACATCCCGAAAAAGAGGGTTATCCGCAGTTTTTAAAGAAGCAATGTTATCCCAAAACACCAACTTTTTAACACGTCTTACTCTTAATACTATTGTAAGACGGACACTTCTACCTCATTTGTGAAGATGATGTTCCATTCAAACAGCTTTGTGATAAAGCTCATTTGCTGGAATATTTAAAGGCAAGATTATTCAGAGAAGGATATTCGAGTGTAGTGTAACCTGAGAGCAGTATAGGCAACAGGCCTATACACCCACTGCTGATACCGGAAAGGCAGTTGGGCATTACTACCTGTGTCCTCTTTCATTACAACCAGTAACCCCATAGTCCTAGAGGACAATTAGGAAACCAAGATCATTCCTTTGTCAGAGTCCGCAAAGGGTCTTAAGCTCACTTAAATGTTGATTATACATGCAGGTAATCACCCCAGAAAAATAGTCTATAGACTAACAATAAAAACCGCATGTCAGAGAATAAGACTATCAATACAGCTCTAGTTTCTATTACAAGACAAATTGCAGTATCGATCATTACGCAGATTTGAACACATCAAAACACACACAGGCAACCGTCCACAAAATTTCCAGTCAAAACCAACCTCAACCATTCCCAGCAAGCACAAAGCGATACGTAAAGACTTAACACCCCAAGCAATATCCACAAAACACCATTAAACCCAAGACGACAATGAACAGCAAAACATACTCCTAGCTGAATGGAAAGAAACACCCATTGACATTTCATAACAATCTTCAATAAAACAGGCAGCACCAGCAAATCTATGAAAACCATCAAATCCTTGCCCAATCCACCAGCTCCAGCCATCGAGTCTTGTTATGTGGATAGGGTGATGTGAGTAAAAGGTAATATGGCCAACAAAATCCATGAAAGGCTGCCCTAATCCATTTTACCCACCCTCACAATCCCATTGCCTTCTTCAAATGAACTCGGGCGGTTGTGCACATTTGATCCTGGCTTTTCATTCCGGCAGGATCAATGTTCTTGATGCACTACTGTTTTACCTTCCGTGCGTTCCTGTCTTTGTCTGTCCTTCCCTCACTGTGAAGAAGGGCGATCGAACGTCACGTGTCTTCCCCTCATGTACAATCAAGCCGGAAACAAGATTTGTCCAGTTTCCTCCCCAGTTGTCGCTGCTTTTCTTCCATTTTCCCAATTATTGAAGATCCACGTTCGAGGTGATAAAAAGGTTGAAAATTTAATATGGTTTCTTTCGGTGTTTTTGTGTCTCGCCTATCTCCCGAGGAAGAGGCACGATAGAAACTTTTCATTTATACAGACTATCCAAGCAAATTAGAGCCAGAAGAAGGAAGGACTTACGAATGAATGACGACTTCACCGCTATTGCTGGTTGAGTTTCAGTGGTCAATTCAAAGACTTTGATCTTTTCCTCAACTGAGTCCACCCCAATGAGCGTGGCGTGCGTGCGGTGCGTGCGAGCGTGTGTGTGTTGTGTGTGTGTGTGTGTGTGTGTTGAGTGTGTAGCCTTTGTGGGTGAAATGTGTGTGTTTGTTGTGTGAGTTTTGTGTGTGTGTGTGGTGTGTTTTGTGTGTGGTGTGTGGTGTGTGTGTGTGTGTGTGTGTGTGTGTTGGTGCGCGAGTGTGTGTGTGTGTGTGTGGTGCGTGAGTGTGTATGAGTTTGCAACTCGTATAATTGTGTCCCTTCATGCTTCCGTATCCCTAATTGTTATGCATTCAACCAAATCACAACTTTTGTGTTTTTCAAGTCTTTAATACAGTCCACAATTGCTGCTTGTGTGGGTACGCTGGCCTTTAAGCGGCTAGCACAGGAATACTGTAATACACAGACAACCAAATCTTTTACCTTTAAAATCAATGGTGTCACATCCTGAGTTAGCTAGTATTCAGGTTGCCCAGTCAACAAATACAATCTGGTGGATAGTAACATTTCACTGCAAATATTAAAAAAAATTCCAAATCTTTTAAACTGCGAAAATACATGTGCTTGCCGTGTTTATTTGCCCGTCTAGCTGCCTTTGGAAAAGAATGTGACAGGCCAGCAAGAAGATTATTCTAGCATGCCGTTCATGTATTCAGTCCTTGAGAAAAACTCAGACATAGAAGTTATTACAAAATAGAAGGTACAAACGTGAAAAGTTAAACGACCACAGTACGTCTGAAGGCGCGATTTCGTCTTTTTGCTTCTTCTTCGCTGTCTTCTTCCACAGGTCCATACATTAATATAGCTGCATAAATCCGACTCGACATTATGTGTATTAATTATGAAGTTATGTATTACGCAGATTTTTATTATAAGTTTTACTGAAAATGCAAGAAATATTAGGATTATTCAAACAGTTTGGATTTTTGGTTTATTCAGTATTGAGTTTGTTAAAACAGAATAATTGCTTTTTTTATTCTCATTCACAAAGAATTTACTCAAAACAAAAGGAACTAGGTTACAAAAAACAACAGAAACAAACAACAACAACAAAATAAAAAAATTAAGTTTTTTTTTGCCCCCTTCACGGGAAGAAGAACTAATTTAAAACATCAACACGAAAACGTACAATTGAAAGTATCCATTATAGTGTAACTCCACCCCCCCCCACCCCAAAAAAACCCACACACCCCCCCCCCCCGACGCCGCACCCCCCAACCCCCACCACACACACAAACACAACCCCCCCCCAAAAACCCCACACCCCCCACACACAAACGCTTACAAAGCTCCAACCACGAGAAAAGAGAGCGCACAAGAAAGAGAAAATTATAGAATTCAGAAGAAAGATAAAGCGTCCACCATTCATTTTAATAGACTCTTCCGTTTAAAAAGTGCTTAAAAAGAAAAAAGACAGACTGAGAAAAGGAGGAGAGAGAAGAAGAAGAAGAAGCAGGACAAGACAGAGACAGAGAAAGAAGGGGGAAGGGGAAAGAGAGTTTGGGTAGAGAAGAGAGAGAGAAGAGACAGAAGAAAGAGGAGACGAGCGACGAGACATATCAAGAAGGAGAGAGAGAGGGGGAGGGGAGAGATTGTAAGAGACAGGAGAGAGACAGAGAAGAGAGTGAAAGAAGAGACAGAGACAGACAGCATATAAAGAAAAAGAGTGAGGAGAGAGGGGGAGAGAGAGAGATAGAGAATAGAAAGAGGAGTGAGAGGGAGAGAAAAGGAAGAGGGGGGGAGAGAGAGAGAGAGAGAGAGAGAGAATGAACGAATGAAAAAAAAGGGACGGGGAAACCCTGCCCCAAAATTCCAACTCGTCAAAAACCCACCCAACACCTCCCGTAAACCGTCTATCCAATTAATTTGACCACTCTTTATCTAGAATGGTACACTTTACCTCCACGAAAAAAAAAAACGAAGGTTTTCGTATTAAACGCAGCAAGATGGCAGCCATTCTTAATCTTGTGCTTTTCCCTTTTCCCTCCATTGATCCGCGATTCGACACCAGCACTTTAAAAAAAAAGAAACAAAGCTCACTCAGTAACTCTAAAGATTACTTCAAAATGTCAAAATTGTCCACACCTTTGACCAAACTTTGGGTAATGATTTTTTTCCGGGCTAAATTTTCACGTTTTGGGACATTGTCTACTGCTTTTTTAGTCCCAAGTCTTGTGAATTTATTCTAAGTTTTGAGTAGTAGGAGGCCCCCCTTCGGGATTGGGGTGACCATTGGGCAAAGTTCCTCCCTTCTAATGGGCTAGATGGGCTGTCTGCTTGGTCCAAGCAGCGTCGCCCGTGATTTTACCGACCAATTCGAGAGAGGCAGTCTCTGTCGCAGCGGGGTTTGCATGTGTATGTGATGTGGTCCCGTTGGCTGTCTCCCTTTTCTGCGAACTTTGCTTTTCTGCTGCAGCAAACTGACAGTTTTTTCCTCACCAAACCCCAGCTGGGTTTTTTGAGAGTTAGTTTTCCAGCTGTTGCGGTCGTCTGCGGTGTCCCTCCCAAAGGCTCAGTTTTTTTGATCTTTAAGCGCCTTTTCCCCTTTAATTTTTTTAAAATGTAATTTTTTTCCGCCCTTGGGAAATAAAATTTTTTTTGGTTTATCCCCCCCCCCAGGCTGTGGGCGGTTGGGGGACCCTTTGTTGGCCCTTTTTTCCAGGAAATGCCAAGTATGCGCCGTGGCTTCTCAGGTGGAAGGTTTTTTGGCCTTTTCTCCTGGGGTGAGCATGCGTGGTCCCCGCCTCGCGCCATACAGCAAGGGGCTGGGACACGGGGTTTTATACGCCATCTTTGCTTTGTGGTCGCTTGGGATTTGTCCACACCCCTTTTTGTGAGGCGGGTAGTGTTGTGGCGGGCCTTTTCCCCATCCTCTTGTCCCCCTCTGTGTCAGGGAGAGGTTTTGGGGTTTGGGGGACCCAAAAAATTTTGTGAATTTATGGATGGCTTTTAAGGGTCGTAGTCATCAATGGTGATGGTGGTGGGAGATTGGGGTGTCTTGGGGCCCCGGAAAGTTTGTTTTTTAAGGGCTGATGGGGCAGACCAAAAAACTTTGCAGGCCGGGAAAAGCGGGGCCCCCACCCCGGGTGCAAAATCCCCCCTGAGTATGGGTTTTAAAATGCGGCTTTGTCGGCCAAAAAGCATGTTTTTGATTGAGGGGGGTTCACGGGCCCTTTTTCCTTTCTTTTGAGGGGGGCGAGGTTGAAAAGCCTTTCCCTCTGATTTTGGTTCCCCAGGTGGATCCTTTTTGCGCTGGCTGAAAGCCCTTTCCTCAGGAGGGAGAGCGAAAAAAGTTCCAAAAAAGGGTTGGGGCCCGGGGCGCAGCCTTGTTTCCCCCGCCCGCGTACGTCGAAGGGGGCCCTTGGAAGGGGGGTTTTTCCCTTGAAATTTTCACCCTTTCCCCCTTTTATGTTTGAGTGGAAGGACTCAATTAAAGCTGTGCAGTTTGGGGGGGGCAGCCGATTTTTCGGAGAGCCCTTTTAAAAGGCCCCTCTCTGCTGACTAGGTCAAAGGCCCTTTTGAGGTCAAGAAAGCCACATAAAGGGGCATCCGCTGCTCTTGCACTTCTCCTGGATTTGGCGAAGGGAGGAAGACCCGTCTACCGTGGATTCTCGGTTTGAAAACCAAAACTGTTTATTCCCGGGTAGACGCGTTCAGCCAGTTTCTGCAGGGGATTAGGAAGGGCCCCAGCATAGACTTTGCCAACCCAAAGCTGGGGGAGCGGATACCTTTTTTAGTTGTTTTCAAATCGCTTCCCTTTTTTCCCCTTTTTTTTGTTTTCAGGGTGACGATCTTGAGTCCCCCATGTCCCGTGGTAACCGCTCCCCCTTCCAACAAAAGGGCAGGAAATGGTGCCCCAAAAGGGTGCAGAAGAGAAGTCCCTTTCGTGCTTGATGAGGGTCTGGGGGAATTCCCTTTGTTGCCCGGGGCCTTCCCCGATGCCAGGCTATCAATGGCCTTGCTGGGGTTCTTTCCCCAGTTTGGGTTTCCCGCGTCAAGTTTTTTCCAAATTTCCGGCATGCACCTTTATGGCACGAGGGCTAAGGGGGGGGCACCCTGTTTGTGTGGAGTTAGAGGTTGGAGGGAGGTTCGCCCCTCTTTCCATCTGTTTGGTAGGATTGTGGATTACTTCCCCCAGGGGGAGGATTTGAGGGGGGCGAAACGGGGGTGTTTTTGGGGCCCCGTGCCTTCTTGATGCCCCCCCCTACATTCCCCAGGGGGGTGTTGCCCTCTTTCCGCCGCACTCTGTATCTCTTCGCTGGCCCCTGTCCGTACCGTTTTTCGCAAACGCCTGGCGTTAAGCTGAACCCCTTTCTTTTGGCAGCCTGAAAGGGTTTGCAGGTTCTTTTCACTGGGTGACCGCTTATACTTGGTTTAGTGCGGCACGGGTTTGGGCCCCAACGGGGGAGTCATCTTTTGTTGATTTTTTTCCTAAAAAAGTCGTGGGACTTCCAGTTTTCCCTTTCCCCAAAGGGGGGGCCATAGCAATGGGGTCATGGGGGCTCTTTGCGTTTTCCCATCTTCAGTGGCGGGAGTCTCTGGGCTGCAAACCCTTTCGTATTCTCTTAAAAGGGGCCTTTGTTTGCGAAATGTTTACAAGTTGGCTGAGACATCTTGCTGACGTCAATCCCGGGGGGTTCCCTTTTTTTTGAGCAGGGGAAAAACTTTTTGGGGTTTGTAGCCTGATCTTGAAACCCAAAACCCGGGGGGTTCTGTGTCGCAGCCCTGCGCTGGGGGGATAAGAGGAGTGTGGGGGACTTTTTGATAGCGGAAACGTTTTACTAGGATCAAATCCAGTTGGTGCCAATGTTTTGAGCGGGGATGCCTCCAGGAGACTTTTTGCTGAGGCTTCGTTTTTGAAGAAGGAGTTGGCGATGCAAGTTCCCTGGCCGGCGCCCAAAATCAAAACAGTCGCTGTCCATTCTCATTTTTTTTTCCCCCCTCCAAAGGGGCCCAAAAAAAGAAGGCCATGGGTCATTTGTCTGCAAACCCCCTCTGGCGTTTTAAGTCGCCAGGAGAACAAGGTTTTTCTGTCCTGGGGGTGTTCCTTTATGGTTGATGAGATTTTCGTTTTGAACCCCATCCTTGGTGTTTTGGAGAGGGGGACAGAGTTGGGGCCCTAAACGCTGATGAGAGTACATGCCCTTTGGGTGGTGTTGAGGCGGGAGTCAAGGTCGTTTGAACCCCCCGCTGCCCGGTTTAAACTTTTTCAGCAGGCTGGGCCCTTTCTGCAAAACCTACTCCGTTTCTCTCTTGGGGTCTCAGAACTCTTTCCCTTTCCAGAAGGGGTTTAGTCCCTTTCCTTTTTGTGTTCCCGAGGGCAGCCAGGCTTTTTTCCTTCAGGGGTGGCAATGTCCCCATTGAGCCTCTTTTTGTTCGCTTGGGTTTTTGACGGCCCCCTTTTTCTGGCGTCGCTGATTTTTTGCAGATTTGGGAGAGCCCCGGATCAAATTTTTCGGAATTCCCCCCCCCCCCCCCCCCCCCCCCCCCCCAACCCCCCCGCCCCCAGTTTCATGCTGATCCCTTTTTCCTAAACCGTTTCTTGAATTTGAAATTTTTTTTTTTTTTTTGGTTTCGGTAAATTTAAAGACCCGCTTGTCAGAATTTTTCTTTTTAAACTTCATGCCCCCCCAATGAAGGGAAAGGGGGGACAGCACCCCAACTGGGGTGGGGGCCTTCCCAGCTTAGGGGGGGGGGTAGTGTCCAGTAAGACATGAAGGTCTCTTTCCCCCCGTCAAAAAACAACCCCTGGGTCAGCTCTAAAGCCAGTTGAGCAATGACTTATCACCGGTAACTGTTGCTTCCCCTGTTGTGCCGACCTAGTGGTTTGTGCGAGGTTTGGGGTGTCCTCCCCCAGGTCGTTAGGTGCAGAGTGTTTGGTGGAT
>JAPXFY010004220.1:17500-18773 GCA_030674185.1 Monoplex corrugatus | reverse complement strand
TCTCTCTCTCTCCCTGTGTCTCGTCGTCTGTCTGTCTCTCCCCTCTCCTTCTTTTCCCCCCTTCTTCTGCTGTTTTTCCCGGGCTCTCTTTCCTGTCTGTTCTTCCCTTTTTTGTTTCTGTTTGCCCCCTTTCTCCCCCTGTGTCTTTTTTTTTTCCCTTCCCCCCTTTTGTCTTTCCCCGTTCCCTGTTTTTCTTTTTGTCCCTTCCCGGCCCTTTGTCTCTCTGGGGGGTTTTTCCCTATCGTGTTTTCCCCCTGTCTGCTGTCTTTGGGCCTGTCGTCTGCCTTCTCTCTCCCCCCCCTTTTCCCCCTTGCTGTCTGTCTGTCTCTCCTACTTTTTTTTTTCCCCGCTTTTTGTCTGCCCCTTTTTCCCCTTTTCCCCTGTTCTCTGTCCCCCCTTCTGTCTTCTCTCCTACTGTTTTTTCCCCCCTGCCCTTTTCTTCTGTCTTCCCCTTCTCTCTTTTCTTCCCTGTGTCCTGTTCTCTCTGTTTTCTCTCCCTCTCTCCCCCCGGGGCTCTGTCTGTCTATCCCTCTCTCCGTCTTTTTTGTCTGTCCCTCTCTCCCCTGTGTCTCGGTTTTTTCCCTTCTCCCCCTTTTTCCTGTCTGTCTCTCTCTCTCCCCCTGTCGGGTCTGTCTCCTTTGTCGTCTGTCTGTCTTCTCTCTCCCTCTCCGCCCTTCGTTTTCCCCCCCCTGCTGTCTGTTTCTGTCTCTTTTTTCCCTCTCCCCTGCTATTTCTCTCGCTCCTGCTTTCCGCCCAATCCGCCTCCCCCCCCCCCCTTTCCTCCAGTCTCTGTTTGGGGTTTTGTCGACCCAGGGGACTTTATTTTACATTTTTTTTTTTTATTTTTTGTTGTTGTTAAAAAACCCTCACCTCACATTTCCCAAAAAGTCAGGGCTGGAATTTTTTCAAACATACACGAACTTCAACGGGAAAAGAAAAAAAAAAAAAAAAAAAAAAAAAATTTTACATAAAAAAATCAAGCATTCGGGGACAAAATCTAAAAAGATCCCCGGGGGTTTTTGGGGCCCCACCCCCCAAATTTACCCCGGGGGAGAAAAAAAAAAAAACAAAAAAAAAACAAAAAAAACACACACCCCAAAAAAACACTTTTTTAAAAACATAACAAAAAACACTAAGACATACACATAAAAAAACAGCCTAAATTATCTGAAATTGTTTCCCGGGCATATCACATTTCCCTTTTAGAGCCTAAAGGCATTTAATACTTTACCCAATTTTAAATTCCAAGAGAAAGTCACAAGACCTTGTCGAA
>JAPXFY010004220.1:2500-12500 GCA_030674185.1 Monoplex corrugatus | reverse complement strand
AGGGAGTCAAAGGGTTAAGATTTTGCTTTGCTAGCATGGTTGACAATACAGAATGCTAGTGGACAGGATAAGGGAGTCAAAGGGTTAAGATTTTGCTTTGCTAGCATGGTTGACAATACAGAATGCTAGTGGACAGGGTGAGGGAGTCAAAGAGTTAAGTTTTTGCTTTGCTAGCATGGTTGACAATGCAAGATGCTGGTGGACAGGGTGCGGGAGTCAAAGGGTTAAGATTTTGCTTTGTTAGCATGGTTGACAATACAGAATGCTAGAGAACAGGGTGAGGGAGTCAAAGGGTTAAGATTTTGGTTTTCTAGCATGGTTGACGATACAGAATGCTAGTGGACAGCGTGCGGGAATCAAAGAGTTAAAGTCTGGCCACCTATCCAGAGCCATACCAGGGTCACAGGCACAGGGGTTAATGAAGCAATTATCCAAATTACGATTAGCGACCCTATAAGGAAACCATGGGAGTACCTGGAAGCTTGTCTGATGTGAGGAATTCGGACAACTGACTAATTGGATATACACGCACTGTCCCAGTAACTGAGAAACGGAAGGACACCCACACGGTCCATCATCATCATCGTCATCATCATCATCATCATCATCATCATCATCATCATCATCATCATCATCATCATCATCATCATCATCATCATCATCATCATCATCATCATCAGGTGCCTTGCTGCATGGCGTTGGCGATTATGGACTTCCATCTGTCTCTATCTCTTGTTGCCTCAAGCATCTCTTCCACCCCCCTTGTCCCCAGCCACTCTGCAAGTCCGTCTGGTATCTTCTCCCCGGTTATTACCCGGTGCTCTCTTTCCCTCCAGCTTTCCCGTTGTGACCAGGTGCTCCAATTCCTGGTGTTGACCATTCCGCCCACTTTATCACCAAGGGGTTTAAAAATAATCAAACGTGAAAACAAGTGTGACCTGCCAGCACGAAATCAGTCTTAACTAGCATTTTGGGCATTTTGAGATATATACATATCACTAGAAAGTGTACATTTCTGCTGATTATTTTGGTACTTGAATAAAGCTTGTACTAAAAAAAATGTAAAGTTATGTATGTTTAAAGTCATTAAGTTGTATGACGGCCATTTTGAGAAAACAATATCTAAAGTTTTTATGTACATGCTACACAATTTCCTTAAATTTCATTATTTGGTGGCTTTGACCTGGTTTGTTTCTATTTTAGCTGTCATTATCTGAAAGATGCAGGTGCACCAAAGAGCTTTCTGTCAGTATATTACATGTGGGGGTACTGTACAGGTTACGGTTCATAATAAGAAACAAAGTAAGTACTTTTGGTAAGAATTGCGTTCTTTCTGCTGCGATCAGTGCATTAAAATACCATTTTAGATTGATTAATAATATTTTTTTTCAAAAAAGAACTTTCTGTGGGGGATAGATTATAGTCTACAGAAATCAAATTTGAGAAAAAGTCAAAACACCCCAGATAGACCCTCAGTCACCTTTTCAGCTCCTAGTGCTGTTCGACTGACTGCGAGTTAAGACTGATTTCGTGGTGGGAGGTCACAGTTGTTTAAACGTAACTAAGTACACTAAAACAAACACAAAAAAGTGGCCTAAATTGCCTAAAATTGTGTCAGCACATCACATTTCTTTAGGACCAAAAACACAGTCACTACATGTGCCAGATTATCAATTCTTATCAAAAGTACGATATCATGTTTTGTAGAACACACACAGGTGAATGGACCAACAAGGCAGACAAAGAATAAGAAGAGATGACAGAAAGCAAAGGAACAAGGCAGAAATAAAGAGGAAATTTCTAGCACAGAATTTCCAGAATGTGGGTATACAGGCAGATTGAGGCAGCCGAGATGTGGTTTCTAAGAAGAATGTTGAGAGTTCCATGGACAGCAAAGAAAACAAACGAGACAGTCTTGATGGAGATAGACACAAGAAGATCATTCATAAGGAAGATTAGGAAAGACAGGCAACATTTCTAGGCCATTTTATGAGTAAGGGGGAATTGGAGCACCTGGTCACAACGGGAAAGCTGGAGGGAAAGAGCGCACCGGGTAGACCCAGGAGAAGATACTAGACGGACTTGCAGAGTGGCTGAAGACAAGGAGGGTGGAGAGATGCTTAATTAAGGCAACAAGAGATAGAGACAGATGGAAGTCCATAATCGCCAACGCCATGCGGCAAGGCACCTGATGATGATGATGATGGAAAGTGCGATATCAGGTTTGTAGAAACATACAGGTCAATGGACCTGCAAGGCAGAAAATAGTAAGAGATAACAGAAAGCAAATGATCAAAGCAGAAGCAAAAAGGGTGAAAGAAGCAAGGCAGAAACAAAAAAGAGTGACAGAAAAGAGGACATTTCTAGCACAGAATTTCCAGAAGGTGGGGATACTGTTTATACTGAAAGAGCCCCGGCATCCCCACTGGTGGAAATTTTTCATATCAGTTACACCAAACAGCAGTCGGGAACGCGAAAGTTTGTACACATTGTTATGATTTCATGCAATTATGTTTTAATGTGTTTTATTTTAGCATGCTGTAAAGTTTTGGGTGTTCATTGCTGTTTTGCTGTGCAAGGCGTCGTTCTTAAACACCCACCCCACACCCATGTCACTGAGCAATGGTCTAAATGTACTAAAACATTGTTCATTGTTCTCTGTGTGTGTGTGTGTGCGCGCACGCGGGCGTGTGTGTGCATGTGTGTGTATGTATGTGTGTGTGTATGTATGTATCTGTGTGTGTATGTGTGTGTGTGCCCCTCTCTCTCCCTCCCTCCCTCCCTCCCCCCCCCCCCCGTCTGTGTGTGTGTGTGTGTTTGTATGTATGTATGTGTGTGTGTGTGTGTGTGTGTGTGTGTGTGTGTGTGTGTGTGTGTGTGTCTGCGTGTGTGTCGTGTGTGTGTCTGTGTCCCTCTCTCTCCCTCCCTCCCCCATCTCTGTGTGTGTGTGTTGTGTGTGTCCTCTCTCCTCCCTCCCCCATCTGTGTGTGTGTGTGTGTGTCTGTGTGTGTGTGTGTGTGTGTGTGTGCCCCTCTCTCTCCCTCCCTCCCCATCTCTGTGTGTGTGTGTGCCCCCCTCTCTCCCTCTCCCCCATCTCTGTGTGTGTGTGTGTGTGTGTGTGCCCCTCTCTCTCCCTCCCTCCCCTCTGCGTGTGTGTGTGTGTGCCCTCTCTCACCCTCTCCCTCCCTCCCCCATCTGTGTGTGTGTGTGCCCCTCTCTCTCCCTCTCCCTCCCCCATTGTGTGTATGTGTGTGTGCCCCTCTCTCTCCCTCCCTCCCCCATCGGTGTGTGTGTGTGCGCCCCTCTCTCTCCCTCCCTCCCCCATCTGGTGTGTGTGGTGCCCCTCTCTCTCCCTCCCTCCCCCATCTGTGTGTGTGTGTGTGTGCCCCTCTCTCTACCTCCCTCCCCCATCTGTGTGTGTGCCCCTCTCTCTCCCTCACTCCCCCATCTGTGTGTGTGTGCCTCTCTCTCTCCCTCCCTCCCCCATCTGTGTGTGTGTGTGTGTGCCCCTCTCTCTCCCTCCCTCCCCATCTGTGTGTGTGTGCCCCTCTCTCTCCCTCCCTCCCCCATCTGTGTGTGTGTGTGTGTGTGTGCCCTCTCTCTCCCTCCCTCCCCCGTCTGTGTGTGTGTGTATCCCTCTCTCTCCCTCCCTCCCCCATCTGTTGTGTGTGTGTGTGTGCCCTCTCTCTCCCTCCCTCCCCATCTGTGTGTGTGTGTGTGCCCCTCTCTCTCCCTCCCTCCCCCATCTGTGTGTGTGTGTGTGCCCCTCTCTCCCTCCCTCCCCCATCTGTGTGTGTGTGCCCCTCTCTCTCCCCCCCTCCCCATCTGTGTGTGTGTGTGCCCCTCTCTCTCCCTCCCTCCCCCATCTGTGTGTGTGTGTGCCCCTGTCTCTCCCTCCCTCCCCCATCTGTGTGTGTGTGTGTGTGCCCCTCTCTCTCCCTCCCTCCCCATCTCTGTGTGTGTGCCCTCTCTCTCCCCTCCCCCCCCCATCTGTGTGTGTGTGTGTGTGCCCTCTCTCTCCCTCCCTCCCCCATCTGTGTGTGTGTGTGTGTGCCCCTCTCTCTCCCTCCCCCCCCCATCTGTGTGTGTGTGTGTGCCCCTCTCTCTCCCTCCCCCCCCATCTGTGTGTGTGTGTGTGTGTGGCCCCTCTCTTCCCTCCCTCCTCCATCTGTGTGTGTGTGTCTGTCTGTCTGTGTGTGTGTCTGTGCCCCTCTCTCGCCCTCCTTCCCCCTGTCTCTCTCTCTCTCTCTCTCTCTCTCTCTCTCTCTCTCTCTCTCTCTCTCTGCGATGTCTCGACTACAAGATTTTCACGATAGTCTGGTGACCCATTTTCCTTCATTAGATTCGCTGATTTCATTCAATCTTCACGTCGCAGAAATGCATTTCATTTCATATACTGCATCCAGGGGGTCTGTCCGTGATTTTTGCATTCCTGCACATTAAAAAAGTTTGGTCTTGTTTGTCGTCGCGTGTCCACCTTTCTCTGTCTGCTTTTCTCATTTTCCGTCTGACTTTTCTCCTCTCCGTAATTCAAGAGCGAAAGGAAGGGCCGTCATTCTGGGCAAGTTGTCTCCCATCCTAACAACCACAGCGAAGGCTGCGTGCAGCCACGACCTGAAATTACGTGTCGCGTTCCATAACGATACGATCACACATCTGTTTAGTGCCCTTAACAGGAACCATCGTCACTAACGGGAACAAAATGTTTAACTGTGCAAATCTGTCGTCAGATTAATCGGAACCAAAAAAACACGAAAATAGAATCAGAACGCATATTCAAAAAAAAAAATGATTTTTGTTGTTACGTGAGTGAGATTATTAATGTACCAGCGCAGTGAGTCGAACCGAGAATAGCGCTAAACAAAAGCTATTATCATTTAATACAAGACAAGACAGGCGCAAATTTTCGGCCAACTGGCCTTTGTCAAGCGTGAAAGTAAGGTCACAAACAAACACCAAATACAAAATTAGGAGACAAAGACTGAAACTTCCCTGCTGCTTTGTCCAGTGGGAGAAGAGGACTAAAATCCCCATGGCGTGAAGCGAGATGAAAATCCCACTGGACAGAGCAGCAGGGAAGTTTTTGTCTTTTTCTCCCAATTTTGTATTTGAAAAAAACACGAAAGAAGAATATGAACGCAATTTAATACAACAAAACAAGACAGGCGTAAATTTTCGGCCAACTGGCCTTTGTCAAGCGTAAGGTTACAGACAAACACTAGATACAAAAAAATTTGAGAAAAAAGACTGAAACTTCCCTGCTGTTTTTTGTTTTTGTTTGTTTGTTTGTTTGTTTGTTGTTTTTGTTGTTGTTGTTTTGTTTGTTGTTGTTTTTGTTGTTGTTTTTTTTTGTACAGAGCTATTCTCGGTTCGATTCACTGCGCTATTACATTAATAATAATATAATAATTTACATATTTTATATAGCGCAAAATCTTGATAAAATCAAATCTAAGCGCTAAAATAGACACACACGCACACACACACACACACACACACACACACACACACACACACACACACACACACACACACACACACACACACACACACACACACACACACACACACACACACACACGCACACGCACACGGCTATAAATGGGGAGAAAGAATAAAAGCAATGGAAAATTACAGAGAGCATATTATATACAATTATATATTACAATGTGATTCCCTCCGAGTGGAGACAGGCTGCAGAGGGGATTGAGTGAGGTCAGGATTTTATGCAGAGGAGAAAAGGTGAGTTTTGAGAGCGGACTTGAAGGAGACAAAAGTAGGTTGCTGACGGACTGAAAGAGGAAGTTTGTTCCAGGAGAGCGGACCAGAAACAGAGAAGGCTCGTGGACCATAGGTATGGAGCTTAGTGCGTGGAAAGCGAAAAGTCAGAGGATCGAGGCAGAGCAGAGGGTACGTGAGGGAACATAGATCTCAAGTAGGCTTGACAGGTAATCGGGGGCTGCGTTATTGAGGCTTTTGTAGCAAATGGTGTCTAGTTTGTACTGTATGCGCTTTGATACAGGGAGCCAGTGAAGTTGTGCCAGGAGAGGAGATATGTGGTCAGCTTTTTTCTTTTTGAGTACGAGGCGTACAGCATTGTTTTGAATGCGCTGTAGGATGTGAATGGCGGAGGCAGGAAGACCAGACAGGAATGAATTGCAATAGTCAATGCGAGACATTGTGAAGGAAAGAACGAGTTTTGCAGTTGTTTCGACAGAGAGATACTTCCTGATCAGGCTTATACGATGGAGATGATAGTAGCAAGATCTGGCAGTTTGAGAAACAAAGTTGTTCATGGAGAGGGCCGGGTAGAGTCAATGCAGACACCAAGGTTTTTAGCTGAATCAGAAATTGGGACTGATGTGTTACATAATGGGAGAGAAAGAGGAGGCAGCTGAGAAAGTTTCTGACGGGTGCCAATGAGGATAGCTTCTGTCTTGTCGTCATTAAGCTGAAGTTTATTGTGTGTCATCCAGTTCTTAATGTCCGAGTAACACTCAGTGGTGCGAGTCAACAGGCGCTGTATATTATCAGGTGAGTCACTGTCTTGAAGTTGGGTGTCATCAGCATAGAAGTGGTGTTTTATAGAGTGGGAGTTGATGATGGTGGACAGGGGGGAGGTATAAAGAGTGAAAAGAACAGGGCCAAGGACAGATCCTTGTGGAACACCACAGGTCAGGTATGCAGGTTGAGAGTAAGTGCCATTGATGAGAACAGTTTGTTTTCTGTTTGATAGATATGAAATGAACCAGGAGAGAGCAATGTCAGAGATGCCAAAAGTATGATGAAGTCTAGAAAGGAGAATACCATGGTCAATGGTATCAAAGGCTGCAGACATATCAAGGAGTGTGAGGAGAGAGACTTTGCCAGTATCACTTGCAAGGAGGAGATTGTTGAGAATGTGTAGTAGGGCAGTTTCAGTGCTATGGCACTGGCGGTAGGCTGACTAGAAAGGATTGAGGAGATTGTTGGCAGACAGGTGAGAGTTCAGCTGGTTGAGGACGACTTTTTCAAGGAGTTTTGACAAGAAAGAGAGATTAGAGATAGGCCGGTAATTTTTCAGTTCATTTGGGTCTAAATTGTGTTTCTTGAGGAGAGGGGTGAACAATAGCAGACTTGAAAGAATCTGGGACAGTTCCAGTTTGAAGAGAAGTGTTGATGATGTCAGTGATGAATGGGAGGAGAGTAGGGAGACAGTCGGAGTAGAGAGAACCTGGAAAGAGGATCCAGTTCGCAGGTTTTGAACGACATGGATCTGATTGTGTTGAAAATTTCTTCTTGTGAGACTGGGGTAAAAGTAGTAAGAGGGTGTGCCAGAGCAGGAAGGGTCAGGTGGGCATTGTTGACAGGTGTCCTGTCAAGCCTATCACGAAGAGTTTGTATTTTGGTGGTGAAATACTTGGAGAATACAGATGGGAGTTCTTCATTTGTGTGTTTTGTTGGGAGAGGTAAATCTTTTCGTGTGCCAAGGAGATTATTCATGGTTGTAAAGAGTTCTTTTGAAAGAAGAGGCATTCAGGATTTTGGTTTGGAAATGCTTGTTTTTGCAGATGCAATGAGGGTGGTTTACTTTGTTTTGGGAGGCTTGGAAAAGTTGCCTATGTACAGTGAGTTGGATTTGCGCCAGCGGCGCTCTGCTCTGCGGCGGGCACGTTTTGCACAGGCAATCTCATGAGTGAGCCAGGGGTAGGGGGGGCGGTCAGGTAAAAGACGGGTTGTGGCTGGAGCATAAAGTGTCCAGAAGATGGTGGAGAGTAGTATAGAATTCATCGGCAAGGTTATGTGACTTTTCAGAAAGGAGACGGGAGGCATCAGATGAAAATGTGGAGAGGTCGATAGATTTGAGATTGCGTCGAGTCACTGTGCGCTTAAAACATGTATACAAAGCAAATCCTAAGAGCATGTACGTAAGACTTAATCGAACACATACAGGTGGATGGACCAGCAAGGCAGAAAATGATAGGAAGATATGTGATCTCCCACCACGAAATCAGTCTTAACTAGCATTTGGGCATTTTGAGATATACATATCACTGGAAAGTGTACATTCTGCTGATTATTTTGGCACTTGGATAAAGCTTTTACTAAAAGAATGTAGAAGTTATGTATGTTTAAAGTCATTAAGTTGTATGACGGCCATTTTGAGAAAACGGCCTCTAAAGATTTGTTGTTGTTTTTTTGTGCTCTCCTACACATTTTCTTTAAATTTCATTATTTGGTGGCTTTGACCCAGTTTGTTTCTAATTTTCGCTGTCATCATCTGAAAGGTGCACCAAAGAGCTTTCCGTCAGTATATTACATGTGCGGGTACTGTACAGGTTACGGTTCATAATAAGAAACAAAAAATAGGTACTTTTGGTGGCAAATTGCGTTCTTTCTGCTGCGATCAGTGCATTAAAATACCATTTAAATTGATTAATAATATTTTTTCAAGAAAAACATTTCTGTGGGGATAGATTATAGTCTACAGAAATCAATTTGAGAAAAAGTCAAAACACCCTAGATAGACCCTCAGTCACCTTTTCAGCTCCTAGTGCTGTTTGACTGACTGCGAGTTAAGACTGATTTCGTGGTGGGAGGTCACAAATGACAGAAAACAAAGGAGGGAGAAAGAAATACAGAGAGTGACAGGAAAGAGGAAATTTCTAGCACATAATTTCCTGAAGGTGGGGATACAGTTTAGACTGAAAGAGCCCCCGGCATCCCACGGGAATTGTGCTTATGATAAAAGGACCACAATATTTGGAATTGTACATTGTAACATTCATCTCACTTCTCTCAATTCATCGAAGTTGTCTCCCATATTTCCTAGTTTCCACTATTCATGAAACATTTATATTTAATTAATTCCAGTTGTTTTCTCCGATAAGACGTCAAACAAGTTGTGGGGTCCCCCCCCCCCCCACAGTTAAAAAGTGTGTGTGTGTTTGTGGGTGTGTGTGTGTGTGTGTGTTTGTCTCTCTGTCTGTGTGTGTGTGTGTGTGTGTGTGTGCGTCTGTCTGTGTGTGTATCTGTGCGTCTGTGTGTGTGTCCCGAGTGTCTGTCTGTGTGTCTGTGTGTCTGTTTGTGTGTCTGTCTGTGTGTCTGTCTGTGTGTGTTCTGTGTCTGTGTGTGTCTGTGTGTGTGTGTGTCTGTGTGTATGTCTGTGTATGTGTGTGTGTGTGTCTGTCTGTCTGTGTGTGTGTCTGTGGGTGTGTCTGTGTGTGTGTGTGTGCGTGTGTGTGTGTTTGTGTGTGTCTGTTGTGTGTTTGTGCGTGTGTGTGTTTGTGTGTGTCTGTGTGTGTTTGTGCGTGTGTGTGTTGTGTGTGTGTGTTTGTGTGTGTGTTTGTGTGTTGTCTGTGTGTCTGTATGTGTCTGTGTTGTCTGTGTGTCTGTGTGTGTGTGTCTGTGTATGTGTGTCCGTGTGTGTCTGTATGTCTGTGTGTCTGTCTGTGTGTGTGTCTGTGTGTGTGTCTGTGTCTGTGTGTGTCTGTGTGTGTGTCTGTGTGTATGTCTGTGTATGTGTGTGTGTGTGCTGTCTGTCTGTGTGTGTGTTCTGGTGGGTGTGTCTGTGTGGGGTGTGCGTGTGTGTGTGTTTGTGTGTGTCTGTGTGTGTTTATGCGTTGTGTGTGTGTTTGTGTTGGTGTGGTTTGTGTGTGTCTGTGTGTGTTTGTGCGTGTGTGTGTTTGTGTGTGTGTGTGTTTGTGTGTGTGTTTGTGTGTGTCTGTGTGTCTGTATGTGTCTGTGTGTCTGTGTGTCTGTGTGTGTGTCTGTGTATGTGTGTCCGTGTGTGTTGTATGTCTGTGTGTGTGTGTGTCTGTGTGTGTGTGTGTGTGTGTGTGTGTGTGTGTGTGTTGTGTGTGTGTCTGTGTGTGTCCGTGTGTGTCTGTATGTCTGTGTGTGTGTGTATGTGTGTGTGTGTGTGTGTCTGTCTGTCTGTCTGTCTCTCTCTCTCTCTCTCTCTCTGTTGTTTTTTTCATTGTTGCCTCCTGTGTTAGCTTCTAAGCCAAAAAATGTATCC
>JAPXFY010004219.1:0-18773 GCA_030674185.1 Monoplex corrugatus | reverse complement strand
CGCCCTAAGAAGTGCCACTCGTCGGCGCCCTTCCCGTCGCTCTACTACATACATACATAGTAACTTTAGGCGTGGTGTAGGTTTGGGCCCCCAAAACAAAACCCAGGGGGTTTTTTAAAACGGCTTTTGGGGGGGGCCAGCCGTTCTCGCCGCCCCCCTTAAGGAATCTGCACCAAACTGGCAGTCGTCCGTTCCGTTTGAAAAGGGTGCACATTCAGCCTGGGCGGGTGTGGGGCCCCGGGAAGGGGGAAAAAGGTAAGAGGCACCCCAAAAGGGATCTTACCGGGGTGTGTCTTTCTTTTTACTTTCCTTCCGAGTGTGGCAGCGCTGGCAGCCAGCGAAAAGACATGTGCCCGCTGCCACGTTTGCGCTTTTTACAGGACTGCATCACCATTGGTACAAAAAACCCCCAAACCCCCCTCCCAACCCCCCCCCTCCTTCCCCAACCCCAAAATAAAGACAAAAAACAAGGACTAAAAAAAAAAACAAAAACCAACAGGTACAGTAGAAAAAACAAAAAGGGAAAACCTAGGGCCATGGAACGCACACGCGAAGGCGGGCCCTGTCAGAAAAGCCCATTCCCGGGCCTGTCTTTGTAAGGGGTCGTTTCCACTTCGACTAGTCCCAAACCCCAGCATTGGTGGCTTTGTCTTTTGGATGCTGTTACATGGGGGGGGGAAAACTCCCTTTACTCAGACGTTGGGCCTGATGCAAAGGGGGAAGGGTGGGTGTTTAAAACAGGAAATGGGACGAGAGCACGAGCACTGTTGAATGAGCACTGTAACCCACTGTTTGACGGGGAAATGCAGGGGACGGGCTACTTACCCCCAAGGGCCTTCGCCGGCCAAAAGGTGCTGACTGGCAGGGGGGTGGTTGCTGCTGATCCCAAAGCGCCGGGGGCCCCGGATTTGGGGTTGAGGGGCACAAGAAACCCAAATGGATGGGATCTGCAGGTGGGGAAAAGGGGGGAGGAAAGCGAGCGCGAGCAGGGGTGCACAAGGCAATGATGGCAATTAATGGCCCTCCCAAATTGTTTGCAGACACACACACACGCGCGGGTAAAGCGCACCAAAACAAAAAATACAGACAGGGGAGAGCTCTGATACATAGAGGGGAAAAAATCAGGGGTTTAAAAACAAACATGAAAAAAGACCTTTTTGTAACCCGGGTCCTTTGGGTACAGACGACGACGGGGTTTCCCGAAGGCCAGGGCCCTCTTTTCAAGTGAAAGAGAAATGGACACTAAAAAGGGCAGAGCATTGAACATTGAGGGGAAAAAAGGCGATGAGAGGTACGGGGGATAGGCAATTTTAGAAAGATGCAGTTGAAAAGGGAACTTAAAATTTACAGAGCACAAATGAAAAGAAAAAATTACAACTAAAAAAATGTTTTTAAAAAAAACAAAAAGGGATTGACAAGGGAGCAGCAGATGTTTGAGGGTTTTTTCCCTTTGGAAAAGGGGATGGTCAGTGGTGGTTTTGGAAAATTTTTCTTGAAAAAGTTGCCGTTTAAGATATTTGAGTGAAAAAGAAAAAATAAAATAGTTATGCCCAAAAATTCATTCTTTTCTATGTGTGTATGTGTGTGTGTGTGTGTGTGTGTTGTGTGGTTTTGTGTGTGGTGCGTGTGTAGAAAAGAGAGAGTGGGGAGAGAGAGAGATTTTTGGGCCCTTTATATAGTTTTATTACTTTCCATGATATAAAATATTTTTGTGTTTTGTGTTGTTGTTCGACGACGTGGGGTGGCGGTGGGGGTTGTGTGTGTTTTTGTGTGTTGTTGGGTTTCAATGCAGCAGCGGGGGACACCTTTGGGCAGGGCCCCCGGGGCCCCCGTGGGTTTTTTGGGGGGTTTGTTTGTTGTTGTTGTTGTGTGGCTGTCTTGTTGATAATGGTTGGTTGAGTGTTAAAGTGCAGCATGGGGGTTATAGGAGGGCGCGTGGGTGGGGCCGTGCTTGCGGGGCCCGTTTTTCATTTGACTTTTGTACCCCTGTTTCATGTTCGGGTGCCAGTAAGTGGTATTTTTTGGCACTGCCCAAAATTTCACCCACACAAAGCACACACACAAAAAAGACAAAATACAGACGGGAAAGAGAGGAGAGGTGGCGAAGCGGGGGTAAATATTACGACCTGTCGATGACATGTTTTCCCCCTTTTGACGTGCCGCGGCGTACCCTTTAGCGGCAGCCAAGAAAGGGGCTTGCCCATTGTTGTGTGTGAGAACTGGCAAAGTGGGGGGCTTCAGTGAAAAACATGTTTACACATGGGGGGAAGGGCCCGTGGCGGGCTTGACACGGTGACACGAGGGGCCGGGGAAACCCGCCCCGCGACGGGGTTTGGGCCCCCGGGGTTTATTTCCCTTACGTTGCCCCCTGGCCTCGCCGACAAGCCTGTAAAAAGGAGGGGGGCGGGTAGAGGTTGGGGGGTTTTCTTTTGCCCACCTGAAACCCGTGGGGGGAAATGGTTAGTGTTACTTTTTCCCAATCACTGGGCCGGGGCCCGGCCCAACTACTGGTTGTTAAGAGGTCATTAAAAAGTGGTTCCGGGGGGCGGGATCAGTTGCCCTCGTTGTTTTTGGGCTAAATGAAGCGTGCTTCACCCCCCCTTTCCCCTTTGGGCCCAAATTGGGTGGGGTATGTTTTTTTTCCCTACTAAAAAGAAACAATTCTTTTGGAGGAAAATCACTTGCTACTGTGCCGCTAAGGATTTTCTACGCCCTTCCCGGCGTTAGCGGCGGGGTTTGAAAGAAAATGTGCCCCGTGGCGTCACCCCCTTTAAACGAGCCACTCGTCGGCGCCCTTCCCTTCGCACAAACTACATTTATCCCCTACGTACTACGTAGTGCGTGTGGTGAAACGGTGGCCAACCAAAAACCAGGGGGTTTGGGTTAAAACGGCATTTTTGGGCCACCCCTTTAATCCCCGCCACCCCCTCAAGGGATCTGCACCCAACTTGGCATCTTTGCGCTCCGTTGAAAGGTGCGACTTTTCACCCACGAGGTGTGCGGGCCCCGGGAAGGGGGAAAGGGCCCGGGAAGGCACGCCAAAGATCTTCCCGGGGGTGTGCCCATCAATTACACCCCTTCCGCCCAGGGGCCGCGCGGGGAAAGTGGGCAGCACAGACACGTGCCCGGGCTCCCACGCTGCGCTTGTGCAGGATTTGATCCCATTGGTAAGACAACCCCAAACCCCCCCCCCAACCCGCCCCCTCCTTCCCCACCCCCAAATAAAGACAAAAAGGGAAGGGGGATAAAAAAAAAAACAACAACAAAAACTAAGGGTCCCAGTAGAGAACAGGAAAGGAAGACTAGGGGCAATGGAGACAGGCAAAACGCGAAGACAGAGGTGGCGGGGGAGGGGGGGGGATATCAAACGCGTACCCGTGAATGATGCCCCTGGGGACGTGCCATCATCGTTTTCCAAACCTGCAGCCAAGCACCATTCCCATTGTTGTGGGGGAAAACCTGACCCAGGGGTGGGCGGCTACGGTGAAAACCCCTGTTTCCCCCAAAATGTGGTCAGGCCGGGGCTGCATGACACGGGGGACTTGAGCTCCCGGGTCATCCGCCCCCGGGTGATTTTGGTTGGCCTTGGTTAATTCCCCTAATTTGACCCCTAGCCTCGCGGCCCCCCCCCTAAAAGAAGACGGGGGGGGTAGGGGTTTGGGGGGGTGTTTTTTTGTCCCCCTGACCGGGGCTCGATGGTTAAGTGTTCCTTTTTTCCCAAATCACCCCGGCCTTTGCCGGGACACTACTGGCTTTTTAAAGGGAGGTCATTAAAAAGGTTGTGGTCTCCGGGGGCATTTACGTTTGACTCGGGGTTCCCGTCAATAAAGCGTCCCGCCCACCGCCCCTTTTCCCCTTTACCCAAAGGGTGGGGGTTTGGGAAAGTAGGGGTTTATTTTCTTCTGAAAAGAAACAATTTGTTGGGGGAAAATCAATTGCTACTGTGCCGGCAAGTGATTATCTCGACCTTCCCGAGGGAAAAGGGGAAATTGGATGAATGAGATACGCGTGGCCCCCCGCCCTAAAAAAGTGCACTCGTCGGCGCCCCTTCCCCCGTCCCCTTTTACTACATACATACATACTACTACTTTAAGTGCGTGGTGTACGGTCCCCAACCCAAAAACCAGGGGGTTGTTTAAAAACGGCTTTTTGGGGGCCAGCCGTATCTCGCCGTCCCCTCAAGGAATCTGCACCAAACATGGCAGCCCGTCCTTTTTCCCTTTGAAAGGTGCGACATTCAGCCTACCCCAGGTGTGGGGGGGCCCGGGAAAGGGGAAGGTAAGAGGCACGCCAAAGATTTTTCCCGGGGGTTTGTGTATAAAATTACACCCCTTCCGAGTGTGGCAGGGTTTAAAAAAAAACTGAAAAAAAACCTTTTTTGTACATGATCCTTTGGAGTACAGACGACGACGTTTCCAAAAGGCCAGGCCTTTTTCAAGTGAAAAAAGGAAGTGGAACTAAAAAGACAGAGAAAAATTGAAAATTGAGGGAACCCCCAAAGGGGACTGGGGGGAGGGTCGGGGAATAGGCAAAAAAAATGATGCTTTTTAAAGGGTAATAAAAATGAAGACATTAATGAAAAAAAAAT
The DNA here is from genome assembly GCA_030674185.1 of Monoplex corrugatus. Taxonomy (NCBI): domain Eukaryota; kingdom Metazoa; phylum Mollusca; class Gastropoda; order Littorinimorpha; family Ranellidae; genus Monoplex; species Monoplex corrugatus. The sequence continues at coordinate 14,185 of JAPXFY010004219.1, read as the reverse complement.
TACAAAAAAAAAAAAATTTTAAAAAATACAAAAAAGGGGTGTGACAACAGCACGTTTTTTGGGGTTTTTTTCCCCTTTTAAGGGTTTGGGTCAGGGTGGTTTTTGGAAAAACTTCTTAAAAAATTTTCCCCTTTAAAATTTTGAGTGAAAGGGGAAACAAACATAGTTTGCAGAAATTTCTTAAATTTTCTTTTGGGGTTGGGGTGGTTTGGGGTTGTTTTTGGGGTGTGTTTTGGGGGGGTGGTGGTGGGGGTGTGTGCGTTTTAAGAAAAGAGGGGGGAGAGGGAGAGATTTCTGTCCTTCTATAATTTTTTTTTTCCATTATATTATAAAATTGGTGTGTGTGTTTTTCGCGAGGGGGGCGTTTTGTTTGTAGTGTGTTTTTTTTGTGTTGTTTGGTTGCAATGCAGCCGGGGACACAGGGGAGCGGGGGGGGTGTGGGTGTTTGTTTTTTGTTTGTTTTGTTTGTTGTGTGGTTTTTGTTGTTGTTTAATGGTTGGTTATTTTAAGTCCAAAGGGGGTAGATAGGAGGGGGGGGGGGGGGGCCTTCTTTTGGGGCCTTTTCAGGATTTTTAGCCTGTTCATTTCATTGCCGAAATGGATATTTGGACGGTCCAAATGCCACACACAAAGAAACAAAACACAAAAAATTAAACAGAAAAAAAAGAGAGGGGGGGAGGCGGGTGGATATTTCGACCGGGGCAGTTGCCCCCCCGTGCCTCCGTCAGTGTAGCCTAGCTCAGCCCAAAAACCCGCTTCCCCCTTTTGTGTGTGAGAAATGGGAAAATTGGTGGCTTCACTGAAAAAACACTTTTTTAAAATGGTGGTGGGGCGTGGGCTTAAAAGGGGGAAAACGAGCGGGGGGGGATCCCCCGGGGGCCTGACGTGGTTGGCCCGGTTTAATTGCCTAACTTGACGCCTAGCCTCGCCGCCACCCTATAAGAAGACGGGGCGGGTAGAGGTTGGGGTGTTCTTTTGTCCACCTGCACCGTGCTCGATGGTTAAGTGTTACTCTTCCCAATCACTCGGCCGTGACCCGGACACTACTGGCTTCTTAAGAGGTCATTGAAAGTTGTGGTCTCCTGGGGCAGTATCGCTTGACTCGTGTTGCGTCAATGAAGCGTGCGTCACCGTCCCTTTCCCGTTAGCCAAGTGAGGGTGGGAGTAGTGTTTATTTTCTTCTGAAAAGAAACAATTTGTTGGACGACAATCAATTGCTACTGTGCCGGCAAGTGATTATCTACGACCTTCCCGACGTAAGAGGATGGATGAATGAGATGAGCGCGTGGCCTCACGCCCTAAGAAGTGCACTCGTCGGCGTCCTTCCCGTCGCTCTACTACATACATACATACGTACTACGTAGTGCGTGGTGTACGGTGGCCAACCAAAACCACGGGGTTGTTAAAACGGCATTTTGGGGCCAGCCGTATCTCGCCGTCCCCTCAAGGGATCTGCACCAAACTTGGCAGTCGTGCGTTCCGTTGAAAGGTGCGACATTCAGCCTAGGAGGTGTGCGGGTCCTGGAAGGGGAAGGTAAGAGGCACGCCAAAGATCTTACCGGGGTGTGTCATCAATTACATCCTTCCGAGTGTGGCAGCGCTGGCAGCCAGCAGCACAGACATGTGCCCTGCTGCCACGCTGCGCTTGTACAGGACTGCATCACCATTGGTACAAACAACCCCAACCCCCCCCCAACGCCCCCTCCTTCCCCAACCCCAAATAAAGACAGAAACGAAGGACTAAATAAAAAAAACAACAACAACAGGTACAGTAGAGAACAGAAAGGAAGCCTACGGCCATGGAGACAGGCACACGCGAAGGCAGGGTGCTCAGCAAGACCATTGCCAGGCACTGTCTTTGTAAGGGAGTCGCTTCACTTCGACTAGTGCCAACCCAGCATTGGTGGCTTTGTCTGTTGGATGCTGTTCACATGGGAGGGGGAAGACTGCCTTACGTCAGACTGTTAGCCTGATGCAAAGGACGAAGGGTGGGTGCTTAACAGGAAATGGGACGAGAGCACGAGCCACTGTTGAATGAGCACTGTAATGCACTGTTTGCACAGGGATGCAGAGACAGGCTACTTACCGCCAATGCCTTCGCCGGCCGAGGTGCTGACTGCGCAGGAGGGTGGTTGCTGCTGATGCCAGCGCCGAGACGGGAGTGATGGTGAGAGCACAAGAAAGCCATGGATGGGATCTGCAGGTGAGGAAGGTAGGGAGGAAGCGAGCGAGCGAGCAGTGTGCACAAGGCAATGAGTGGCAATTAATGTGACTGCCATTGATTGCAGACACACACACACGCGCGCTCACGCGCACACACAAAAAGATACAGACAGGGAGAGCTCTGATACATAGAGGTAAAAGATACAGGGTAAAAGCAAACATGAAAAAAGACCTTGTTTGTACATGATCCTTTGGAGTACAGACGACGACGTTTCCAGAAGGCCAGGCCGTCTTGTCAAGTGAAAGAGAAGTGGACACTAAAATGACAGAGCATTGAACATTGAGGGAACAAGGCGACTGAGAGGTACTGAGGATAGGCAATATAGAAATGATGCAGTTGAAAGGTAACTGAAAGTGACAGAGCATAACTGAAAAGAAATATTACAACTAAAAAAATGTTTAAAAAACTACAAAAAGGGATGTGACAAGCAGCAGCAGATGTTTGAGGGTTTTGTCCGTTTGGAAGGTGATGGATCAGTGGTGGTTTAGGAAATCTGTCTTGAAAATGTTGCCGTTGAAGATATTTGAGTGAAAGAGAAACAATACATAGTTATGCAGTAATTTCATTACATATCTATGTGTGTGTGTGTGTGTGTGTGTGTGTGTGTGTGTGTGTGTGTGTGTGTGTGTGTGTGTCGTGTGTAGAGAGAGAGAGTGAGAGAGAGAGAGATTTCTGTCCATTCTATATATGTTTTATTACTTTCCATTATATATATATATTGTGTGTGTGTGTTGTTCGACGACGTGGGCTGGCGTGTTGTGTTGTAGTGTGTTTTTGTGTGTTGTTGGTTGCAATGCAGCAGCGGAGACACATGGAGCAGGCAGGCTGTGGGTGATTGTTGTTGTTTGTTGTTGTTGTTGTGTGGCTGTGCTTGTTGATAATGGTTGGTTGAGTGTTGAAGTGCAGCATGAGGGTAGATAGGAGGGCGCGTGGGTGTGCCTGCTTGCGTGGCCGTTTTCAGTGACTTGTGTAGCCTGTTACATGTTCAGTGCCAGTAAGTGGTATATTTGGCAGCGTGTCCAAGTGCACACACACAAAGACACACACACACAAAGACATATACAGACAGAAAGAGAGAGAGAGAGGTGGCGAGAGCGGGTGATATGTACGACCTGGCGATGACATGCTTTCCCTGTGACGTGCCGTCAGTCGTAGCCTAGCTGCAGCCAAGCACGCTTGCCCATTGTTGTGTGTGAGAACTGGCGAGTGGCGGCTTCAGCTGAGAAAACACTGTTTACACATGGTGGTCAGGCGTGGCTGCTTGACACGGTGACACGAGCGGCCGGGCATCCGCCGCCGCTGACGTGGTTGGCCCTGGTTTATTTGCCTACCGTTGACCCTGGCCTCGCCGACAGCCTGTAAGAAGACGGGGCGGGTAGAGGTTGGAGTGTTCTTTTGTCCACCTGCACCGTGGTGGATGGTTAGTGTTACTCTTCCCAATCACTCGGCCGTGAGCCGGACACTACTGGCTTGTTAAGAGGTCATTGAAAGAAGTGGTCTCCTGGGGTAGTATCAGTTGACTCGTTGTGTTGCATCAATGAAGCGTGCTTCACGCCCCTTTCCCTTTAGGCAACTTGGGTGGGAGTAGTGTTTATTTTCTTCTGAAAAGAAACAATTCGTTGGAGGAAAATCACTTGCTACTGTGCCAGCTAGTGATTATCTACGACCTTCCCGGCGTTAGCGGCTGGTTGAAAGAGATGTGCGCGTGGCGTCACGCCCTAACGAGCGCACTCGTCGGCGTCCTTCCCTTCGCACTACTACATATATACATACGTACTACGTAGTGCGTGTGGTGTACGGTGGCCAACCAAAACCACGGGGTTGTTAAAACGTCATTTTTGGGCCAGCCGTATCTCGCCATCCCCTCAAGGGATCTGCACCCAACTTGGCAGTCGTGCGCTCCGTTGAAAGGTGCGACATTCAGCCTAGGAGGTGTGCGGGTCCTGGAAGGGGAAGGTCAGAGGCACGCCAAAGATCTTACCGGGGTGTGTCATCAATTACATCCTTCCGACAGTGGCAGCGCTGGGAGCCGGCAGCACAGACAAGTGCCCTGCTGCCACGCTGCGCTTGTGCAGGACTGCATCACCATTGGTACAGACAAGCCCAACCCCCTCCCCAACGCCCCCTCCTTCCCCAACCCCAAATAAAGACAGAAAGGAAGGACTAAAAAAAAAACAACAACAACAACACAGGTACAGTAGAGAACAGAAAGGAAGCCTACGGCAATGGAGACAGGCAGACGCGAAGACAGAGGTGGCGAGAGCGGGTGATATCTACGACGTACCCGTGACATGATGCCCCTGTGACGTGCCATCAGTCGTATCCTACCTGCAGCCAAGCACGCTTGCCCATTGTTGTGTGTGACCTGACCACAGGGGTTGGCGGCTACGGCTGAAAAGCCCTGTTTACACATGCTGGTCAGGCCTGGCTGCATGACACGGTGACTGGAGCTGCCGGTCATCCGCCGCCGGTGATGTGGTTGGCCTTGGTTTAATTGCCTAACTTGACGCCTAGCTCGCCGCCACCCTATAAGAAGACGGGGCGGGTAGAGGTTGGGGTGTTCTTTTGTCCACCTGCACCGTGCTCGATGGTTAAGTGTTACTCTTCCCAATCACTCGGCCGTGACCCGGACACTACTGGCTTCTTAAGAGGTCATTGACAGTTGTGGTCTCCTGGGGCAGTATCGCTTGACTCGTGTTGCGTCAATGAAGCGTGCGTCACCGTCCCTTTCCCGTTAGCCAAGTGAGGGTGGGAGTAGTGTTTATTTTCTTCTGAAAAGAAACAATTTGTTGGACGACAATCAATTGCTACTGTGCCGGCAAGTGATTATCTACGACCTTCCCGACGTAAGCGGATGGATGAATGAGATGAGCGCGTGGCCTCACGCCCTAAGAAGTGCACTCGTCGGCGTCCTTCCCGTCGCTCTACTACATACATACATACGTACTACGTAGTGCGTGGTGTACGGTGGCCAACCAAAACCACGGGGTTGTTAAAACGGCATTTTGGGGCCAGCCGTATCTCGCCGTCCCCTCAAGGGATCTGCACCAAACTTGGCAGTCGTGCGTTCCGTTGAAAGGTGCGACATTCAGCCTAGGAGGTGTGCGGGTCCTGGAAGGGGAAGGTAAGAGGCCTCAGAATTCGAGAAGCAAGGGCTCCTGGAACTCTGGAAAGATCTGAAGGCCAAACACAATGCTCTCAGCAAAGTGGAATCAGCAAGGCGAAGAAAGAGCAAAAAGAAGAAGACTCAAGATCGTTTCTTCAAAGATCCCTTTGACTTTGCAAGAAAGCTGTTTGAACAACCCAAATCAGGGACTCTCACAGTGGGCAAGGAAACCCTAGAGCAGCATCTCAGGGAAACATATTCCGATTCTCAGCGCGAGGCACCACTTGAAATCCAAAATCTGGTTTGGCCTGCAGCGCCAGAAGGAAAATTCAATAACAAACCACCAACACTGGATGAAGTGAAGAACGTAGTAAAGAAAGCCAGAGCCAAGTCAGCACCTGGACCAAACGGAATACCATACCTGCTCTACAAGAAATGCCCAAAAGTGCTCGAGTGGCTCCACAAGATGATTCGATCAGCATGGAGGAACCAGAAGATCAGCGACCAATGGATGAGAGCTGAAGGAGTGTACATTCCGAAGGAGCAGAACTCCAGCAGCATCAATCAGTTCAGGCCAATATCACTTCTGAACGTCGAGGGGAAAATCTTCTTCTCTGTTATGGCAGCAAGATTGACAAAATACCTGACTGAAAACAAGTATCTGGATATGTCAGTCCAAAAGGGAGGCATACCAGGAATGCCTGGATGCTTGGAACATGCCACGTTGATTTGGGATGCCATCCAAAAAGCAAGAACAGAGAAGAGAGACATTGACGTAGTTTGGCTTGATCTGGCGAATGCATATGGATCAGTTCCACACGATATGATCCAGCTGGCTCTTGAAATGTATCACATCCCAGAAAACATCCGAACAATGCTGAGGAAGTATTTCCAAGGGTTCTCAATGCGGTTCTCTACCAAAGAATACACCACGGACTGGATAGACCTAGAGGTGGGCATTGCAATGGGCTGTGCAATCTCTCCCATACTGTTCGTGTTGGCAATGGAAGTCATCTTGAAAGCTGCAATGAAGAGTTCAGGTCCAGTGAATCTGGGAGATGGATACCAGATGCCTCCTCTGAAAGCTTTCATGGATGACACAACAGTCTTGTCCACGGATGAGGAAGAGACACACCAAATCTTAAAGCAGCTGGATGAGCTGGTGGCCTCTTCAAGAATGAGGTTCAAACCTAAGAAATCCCGAAGTCTCTCACTGCGAAAAGGAAAAGTGGCAGATTCAGTCAAATTCATGGTAGCCAACCAAGCCATCCCCACTGTCACAGAAGAGCCAGTAAAAAGTCTCGGAAGATGGTATGATGACTCCCTGAAAGACACACAAAGGGGATGTGAAACCAAGCAAACAGCAGAAGAAGGCCTGAAGAAAATAGATAACTGCGGACTGCCAGGCAAATACAAAGTCTGGTGTCTACAGTTCATGCTGATACCAAAGCTGCTGTGGCCACTGCTAATCTATGACATTTGCACCAGCACAGTCGAAGCAATGGAAGCCAAAATCAACAAATACACAAGAAAATGGCTCGGTGTCCCACCTGGTCTCACTGATGTTGCATTCTACTGTCGTCAAGCAATGCTGAAGCTACCTCTGAAATCCATAGTGGAGGAATACAAAGTTGGAAAAGCAAGACTGTTGAGCATGCTGGAGGAATCGGAGGACAATATCGTGAGAGCAGTTCATCCAAAGCTGAGAACTGGCAGAAAGTGGAAAGTCCAAGAGGCTGTAAACAATGCCAAGAGAAACCTCAGCATCAAAGAAATAATTGGACACACGCAAACCAACAGACAGGGACTGGGAGCAACAAAAATGCAGTGGTGGTCCAAAGCCAAAGGGAAGGAAAAAAGAGACATGATCATACGCCAAAGATCTTACCGGGGTGTGTCATCAATTACATCCTTCTAAGTGTGGCAGCGCTGGCAGCCAGCAGCACAGACAGTGCCCTGCTGCCACGCTGCGCTTGTACAGGACTGCATCACCATTGGTACAAACAACCCCAACGCCCCCTCCTTCCCCAACCCCAAATAAAGACAGAAACGAAGGACTAAATAAAAAACAACAACAACAACAGGTACAGTAGAGAACAGAAAGGAAGCCTACGGCCATGGAGACAGGCACACGCGAAGGCAGGGTGCTCAGCAAGACCATTGCCAGGCACTGTCTTTGTAAGGGAGTCGCTTCACTTCGACTAGTGCCAACCCAGCATTGGTGGCTTTGTCTGTTGGATGCTGTTCACATGGGAGGGGGAAGACTGCCTTACGTCAGACTGTTAGCCTGATGCAAAGGACGAAGGGTGGGTGCTTAACAGGAAATGGGACGAGAGCACGAGCCACTGTTGAATGAGCACTGTAATGCACTGTTTGCACAGGGATGCAGAGACAGGCTACTTACCCGCCAATGCCTTCGCCGGCCGAGGTGCTGACTGCGCAGGAGGGTGGTTGCTGCTGATGCCAGCGCCGAGACGGGAGTGATGGTGAGAGCACAAGAAAGCCATGGATGGGATCTGCAGGTGAGGAAGGTAGGGAGGAAGCGAGCGAGCGAGCAGTGTGCACAAGGCAATGAGTGGCAATTAATGTGACTGCCATTGATTGCAGACACACACACACGCGCGCGCACGCGCACACACAAAAAGATACAGACAGGGAGAGCTCTGATACATAGAGGTAAAAGATACAGGGTAAAAGCAAACATGAAAAAAGACCTTGTTTGTACATGATCCTTTGGAGTACAGACGACGACTTTTCCCAAAGAAGGCCAGGCCGTCTTGTCAAGTGAAAGAGAAGTGGACACTAAAATGACAGAGCATTGAACATTGAGGGAACAAGGCGACTGAGAGGTACTGAGGATAGGCAATTAGAAATGATGCAGTTGAAAGGTAACTGAAAGTGACAGAGCACAACTGAAAAGAAATATTACAACTAAAAAAATGTTTAAAAAACTACAAAAAGGGATGTGACAAGCAGCAGCAGATGTTTGAGGCTTTTGTCCGTTGGAAGGTGATGGATCAGGGGTTTAGTTTAGGAAATCTGTCTTGAAAATGTTGCCGTTAAAGATATTTGAGTGAAAGAGAAACAATACTTGTTATGCAGTAATTTCATTACATATCTATGTGTGTATGGTGTGTGTGTGTGTGTGTGTGTGTGTGTGTGTGTGTGTGTGTGTGTGTGTGTGTGTGTGTGCGTGTGTAGAGAGAGAGAGTGAGAGAGAGAGAGATTTCTGTCCATTCTATATATGTTTTATTACTTTCCATGATTTATATATTTTGTGTGGTGTGTGTTGTTCGCCCGACGTGGGTGGCGTGTTGTGTTGTAGTGTGTTTTTGTGTGTTTTTGGTTGCAATTGCAGCAGCGGAGACACATGGAGCAGGCAGGCTGTGGGTGATTGTTGTTGTTTGTTGTTGTTTGTGTGGCTGTGCTTTGTTGATAATGGTTGGTTGAGTGTTGAAGTGCAGCATGAGGGTAGATAGGAGGGCGCGTGGGTGTGCGTGCTTGCGTGGCCGTTTTCAGTGACTTGTGTAGCCTGTTACATGTTCAGTGCCAGTAAGTGGTATATTTGGCAGCGTGCCCAAAGTGCACACACACAAAGACACACACACACAAAGACATATACAGACAGAAAGATGAGAGAGAGAGGTGGCGAGAGCGGGTGATATGTACGACCGGGGCGATGACATGCTTTCCATGTGACGTGCCGTCAGTCGTAGCCTAGCTGCAGCCAAGCACGCTTCCCCCATTGTTGTGTGTGAGAACTGGCGAGTGGCGGCTTCAGCTGAGAAACACTGTTTACACATGGTGGTCATGCGTGGCTGCTTGACACGGTGACACGAGCGGCCGGGCATCCGCCGCCGCTGACGTGGTTGGCCCTGGTTTATTTGCCTACCGTTGACGCCTGGCCTCGCCGACAGCCTGTAAGAAGACGGGGCGGGTAGAGGTTGGAGTGTTCTTTTGTCCACCTGCACCGTGGTCGATGGTTGTGTTACTCTTCCCAATCATCGGCCGTGAGCCGGACACTACTGGCTTGTTATAGAGGTCATTGAAAGAAGTGGTCTCCTGGGGCAGTATCACTTGACTCGTTGTGTTACATCAATGATGCGTGCTTCAATGCCCCTTTCCTTTAGGCAAATTGGGTGGGATTTGTGTTTATTTTCTTCTGAAAAGAAACAATTCGTTGGAGGAAAATCACTTGCTACTGTGCCAGTAGTGATTATCTACGACCTTCCCGGCGTTAGCGGCTGGTTGAAAGAGATGTGCGCGTGGCGTCACGCCCTAACGAGCGCACTCGTCGGCGTCCTTCCCTTCGCACTACTAATATATACATACGTACTACGTAGTGCGTGTGGTGTACGGTGGCCAACCAAAACCACGGGGTTGTTTTAAACGGCATTTTTGGGCCAGCCGTATCTCGCCATCCCTCAAGGGATCTGCACCCAACTTGGCAGTCGTGCGCTCGTTGAAAGGTTGCGACATTCAGCCTAGGAGGTGTGCGGGTCCTGGAAGGGGAAGGTCTGAGGCACGCCAAAGATCTTACCGGGGTGTGTCATCAATTACATCCTTCCCACAGTGGCAGCGCTGGGAGCCGGCAGCACAGACACGTTTTAAAATTTTTTTTGGCAAAACTTTTTAAAATCAAATCAAGCCAACCACCCCAAGCCCCCCCACCAGCGAAAGAGCCCCCCCCAAAAAACAACACAGGGGGAGGAAAAGGGGGGAAAAAATAAAAAAATAAAAACAAAAAAAAAACCGGAAAAATTTGAGAGCAACTATACAAATTTTTTTATCCTGTTTCCCTCCCAGGGAACGGGGGCAAAGGGGGGGGGGGGGTTATAGGGGTTTTTGGGGGAAAAATGGTTTTAACATTGAAAAAGGCAAAATGGTTTGACACGGAGGAATTTTTCCGGAATGGCCGCGGGGTGTGGCCTGGGTTATTAGTCGGAAAACGAAAAGAGGGGGGGGGAGGGGGGGTTGAGGGAAGGTAGATCTCAATGGTTGACGGAAAGGGGGGGTTTTTTGAGGCTTTTGTGCCTGGGCGTTTGTTTTTGGGTTTTTCAGGGGCCGTGATTTTTTGCCGGGGGGTTGTGGTTTTTTTTTTTTTTGAGCAAGGGGCACATTGTTTTTTGCCTTAGGTTAATTGGGGGGGCGGAAGAAGCAGGAGGGTTAATAGCGCAGTTTGAAGGGAAACGGTTTTTTATTGTTTTGCTACTTTCCATACCCTTTCGTAAAGTAGTGCTTTTGGCAAAAACAAAGTTGTTAGGAAGGGGGGTAAAGCGCCCCAAGGTTTTTTCAAAAAAAAATTGGGATGGGTTTTAAAAAGGGGAAAAAGGGGGCGGGGGTTTTGGGGTCCTGAGGAAATTCGGGCAAAAATCTAGGTGTTTTTTAATTCCTCCCCAGGGGGGCAAACCGTTTTTGGGAGCACGCAATTTGGGGCCGTGCCCCCTGCGCTTGTAGGACGATCACCTTGGTCAACAACCCCAACCCCCCCCCCAACGCCCCCCCCCTTCCCCCCCCCCCAAAAAAAGACAAAAGGAAGGGGTAAATAAAAAAACAACAAAAAAAACAACGGGAAAAGGGGAAAAAAAAGGGAAACCTCGGGAAGGAGACAGGGGCGCAAGCAAAGGGGGGGAGCGGGGTATACTAGCTACCCGGAAGTCCCTGTGATCCATCTCGTATCCCCCAGAAGCACGCTTGCCCATTGTTGTGTGTGACCGACCAAGGGGGGGGCGGCTACGGTAAAACCCCTGTTTACCATGCTGGTCGGGCCCCTGGTGCATGACACGGTGACTCGACTGCCGGTTCCCGCGGTTTTGGGGTTGGCCCTTGGGTTTTAATTCCCAAACTTGACCCCTAGCCTCGCCGCCCCCCTATAAAAAGACGGGGGGGTGGGTTTGGGGGTGTTCTTTTGTCCACCTGCCCCCGTGCTCGATGGTTAAGTGTTACTCCCCCAATCATCGGCCGTGCCCCGGCATATGGTTTTTAAAGAGGTCATTGAAATTGTGGTCTCTGGGGCGTTGCTTGACTCGTGTTGCGTCAATGAAGCGTGCGTCACCGCCCTTTTCCCCGTTAGAAAAGTGAGGGGGGGAAATAGTGTTTTTTTCTTCTAAAAAGAAACAATTTTGTTGGCGAAAATTCAATTTGCTATGTGCGGCAAGTGATTATTACGCCTTCCCGACGTAAGCGGGGGTGAATGGATGAGCGCGGGGCCCCTTCCCTAAGAAGTGCACTGTCGGCGTTTTCCGTCGCTTTACTCTTTCATACTTTTATAGTAGTGGTGGTGTACGGTGGCCCAACCAAAAACGGGTTGTTAAAACGGTTTTTGGGGGCGCCGATCTCGCGTCCCCTAAAGGGGTCTGCCCCAAAATTGGCGTCGGCGTTCCGTTTAAAAGGTGCGACTTTCACCTGGAGGGTGCGGGCCCTGGAAGGGGAAGGTCAAGGCACCCCAAAGTCTTCCGGGGTGTGTCATCAATTACACCCTTTCCCGAGTGTGGCAGCGTGGACCCAGGAAACAGAAGGCCCTCTGCCCGCTGCGCTTGTACAGGATGCTCCCCTTGGTACAAACCCCAAACCCCCCTCCCAACGCCCCCCTTCCCAACCCCCAAAAATAAAGAAAAAAACAAGGACAAAATAAAAAACAAAAAACAAAACAGGTACAGAGAGAAAAAAAAAGGAAAGCCTAGGGCCCCATGGGCGGCACCGCGAAGGCAGGGTGTCAGAAAGGGCCATTGCCAGGCATGTTTTTTGTAAGGGAGTCGCTTCATTTCGACGTCCCAACCCAGCATTGGTGGCTTTGTCTGTTTGGGTGTGTTCCATGGGAGGGGGAAAAGCCTTACGTCAGTGTTGCCTGATGCAAGGACGAAGGGTGGGTGCTTAACAGGGGAAAAAGGGACGAGAGCACGGCCCCTGTTGAAAGGCACTGTAATGCACGTTTGCGGGGTGCGAACCCCGGGTACTTACCCCCCCAATGCCTTGCCCCGGCCCAGGGGGGGACTGCGCAGGGGGTGGTTTTGCTGAGCCAGCGCCGGACGGGAGTGATGGTGGGGGGGAGCACAAGAAGCCATGGATGGATTGAGGTGGGGAAAAGGTAGGGAGGAAGCGAGGGCGAGCAGTGTGCCAAGGCAATGAGTGGCAATAATGTGATGCCCTTGATTGCAGACACACACCACAGCGCGCGCACGCGCACACACAAAAAAAATACAAAAGGGGGGTTTTGATACATAGAGGTAAAGTACAGGGTAAAAGCAAACATGAAAAAAAAACCTTTTTTGTAATGTCTTTGGGTAAGAGACGCGTTTCCGAAGGCCCGGCCGTTTGAAAAGGAAAAAGAAGTGGACACTAAAAGACAGAGATTGAAATTTGGGGAACAGGCGATGAGAGGTACTGGGATAGGCAATAAAAAATGATGAGTTTTAAAGGTAATGAAAGTGACAGAGCAAACTGAAAAAAAAATATTACAACAAAAAAATGTTTAAAAAAATACAAAAAAAGGGTGTGCAAGCAGCGCAGATGTTTGGGGTTTTGTCCCTTTGGAAAGGGGATGGATCAGTGGTGGTTTAGGAAATCTGTCTTGAAATGCCCTTGAAGATATTTGAGTGAAGAGAAACAATACATAGTTATGCAGTAATTTCATTACATTTATGTGTGTATGGTGTGTGGTGTGGGGTGTGTGTGTTTTTTGGGGTGTGTGTGTGTGGTGTGTAGAGAGAGGAGTGAGAGAGAGGAGATTTCTGTCCATTCTATATATGTTTTATTACTTTCCATTATATATATATTATTTTTGTGTTTTGTGTTGTTCGACGACTGGGTGGCGTGTTGTGTTTTGTGGTTTTTTGTTTTTGTTGGTTGCAAAAAAAGGGCGCGGAGAACATGGGCAGGCGGTGTGGGTGTTGTTTTTGTTTGTTGTTGTTTTTTGTGGCTGTGTTTTTTTGATAATGGTTTGGGGTTTTGGGGTTGAAGGCAGATGAGGGTAGATGGAGGGCGCGTGGGGGTGCGTGCTGCTGGCCGTTTTTTGTGACTGTGTAGCCGTTCTTTTCAGTGCCCGTAAGTGGTTATTTGGGGCGTGTCCAAGGCACACACACAAGAAAAACAACACAAGACTTACAGACGAAAGAGAGAGAGAGGGTGGGAGAGGGGTGTTTTTGTAGACCGGCGTACATGCTTTCCCCGTGAGTGCCGTCAGTGTTTGCCTAGCTGCAGCCAACCGCTTCCCTTGTTGTGTGTGAGAAATGGGAGTGGCGGGTAGCTGAGAAACACGTTTACACTGGTGGTCGGCGTGGCGTTGACACGGGGACACGAGCGGCCGGGCATCCGCCGCCCCCTGAGTGGTTGGCCTGGTTTATTTTTCCTACCCTTGACGCCTCCTCGCGACAGCCTGTAAGAAGCGGGGCGGGTAGAGGTTGGAGTGTTCTTTTGTCCACCCGCCCGTGGTGGATGGTTAGGTTTTTCTTCCCCAAACATCGGCCGTGAGCCGGGGAAACGGTTGTTAAGAGGTATTGAAAGAAGTGGTCTCTGGGGGATATCATTGACTCGTTGGTTGCTCAATGAAGGTGCTTTCCCCCCCCTTTTCCCTTTTGGCAAAATTTGGGGGGGAGTGTGTTTATTTTCTTTGAAAAAAAACAAATTTGTTGGAGGAAAATCACTTGCTACGTGCCAGCAAGTGTATCTACGACTTCCCCGGGGTTTGCGGGGGTTTTTAAAGAGATGTGCGCGTGGCGTCACGCCCTAACGAGCGCATCGTCGGCGTCCTTCCCTTCGCACTACTCTATTAATAGTACTCGTAGTGGTTGGGGTACGGTGGCAACCAAAACCCCGGGGTTGTTAAAACGGATTTTTGGCCCCGCCGTATCTCGCCA
>JAPXFY010004218.1:17500-18781 GCA_030674185.1 Monoplex corrugatus | reverse complement strand
CTTTTTTTCTTTTTACTGTTTTTTTAAAGCCCAGCCGACTGCGAAAGAGCCATATCAGGCTATAACCGCTTCAAAAGACACAACACTTCAAAAGGAAAAAAAAAAAATTAAGTACACATATCAGTGCATTCGCGCAAATAATCTAAGGAAAAATGTCCCCAGCGTAGGACCATACCGTCCGATTTATTGCACAGGGAGATTTAAAAAAACACACCTGAATACAAATATAAGCATACATAAGGACACCAAAACATATATAAAAACAGGCATAAATTACCTAACATTGCTTCCACATATCTCACCTCCTCAGAGCCAAAAATGCACTTAATACATGTTACCCAATTATCATTCCGAAGAAAAAGTACGTAAGACTTTATCGAAAAAATAAGGTGAATAGACTAATAAGGCAGAAAATAAGTAGAAATGACAGAAAGCAAGGCAACAAGGCAGAAACAAAGAGAATGACAGAAAAGAGGGAATTTCTAGTACAGAATTTCAAGAAGGTGGGATACTATTTACACTGAAAGAGACCCCCGCATCCCAACGAGGGGAAGATGCTTGCTGACGACGTTACTATAAAGACATCCGTGAAACTGATTTCTGAAATCGAAGAAACATGACATTTATGTATAAACCAAATATCAGAATGATGTACTTGCAAACCATATGCAGATCAATTTTACAAAGAAAATCAATGATAATAACATCTCGCCAATAACACCAACTTTTGAAAATTGTATCTTCAATTAACCTTAACTGGTGTGAATATACAGTGCGTTTTAGCATCGTGTACTTGATGTATATGCACACCACACACACACACACACACACACACACACACACACACACACACACACACACACACACACACACACAACACACACACACACACACACACACACATATATATATATATATATATATATATATATAATAATATATATATATGTACACGAAAAATTTACATCAAAAGTCCCCATTTATCATCGCAGTAAAACTCTCTAGGAATCTATTTCTCCTGAGTAAGCTGTCATGTCACATAAACACTGAAGTGTAAACAAACAAACAAACAAACAAAAAACAAACAAACAAATAAACAAACTATCGTACACTGCCCATATTAAATCCCGTATTGACAATAACATCAATAATGTGGAATGGTTGCAGTAAAGTTCCATTAAAAAATCCCTGCACAGAAGAGTGAGAAAACTTGTAGATATTGCCAGCTCCCTAACCAACAGAAAAAAAAGGAAATATTATCACTCAAAAATTAACTTAAGC
>JAPXFY010004218.1:0-12500 GCA_030674185.1 Monoplex corrugatus | reverse complement strand
ATTTCTAATGTGCATCTGCCGTCTGGTGAGATGACTGTTCCCAGATATTTAAACTTATCAACTTGTCTCAATATTGTGCTATTTGCTATTGTTTTACCTGTTATTTTACATGAGGGGATTTCTTGTTTTGTATTGATTTGCCATGACTTCAGTCTTCTTACTAATTAGGTCCAGCCCTTTATTTCTGAGAGTATTCTATAAGAACAGCGACGACTAGCTGGTAATCAGGCCTAGTGGAGAATTGCAGTCCTGATCCATTTCCTTTCCTCAGGTTCTCCGAAGAGAACGAGCAAGACAGAGATACAGCAGAACTGAGAAACACCACCACCACCACCACGGCCACCACCTCATCAACACCCGGAAGACCAGGCTCAAAGAAACCACAATATCTCTCGCTCTTCTCCAGAGATGCCTCTGCCGATCCTCCCGAGCATCACTCGGATGCTGAAAGCCCACCTCAAGGCCCCGAGGAGGAGAAGGCCCCGCTTGTAGACGTGCCCAAAGAGGGCCACTTGTCCTCATCCAGTATCGTGTCTACGTATAGCGGTCGACGGAAGGCCACCCTTCCACACCTGAAGGTGTCTAGTTTTGACTCTTTGGAATCGGGTGAGACGGTGATTTGATCCATTTACATCAGCCATACCTCTTGATTATATATCTTTCCATTCAGTTAATCATATGCTTATATTTACTCTTACTTTTATATTTATGTGGGGGTGTATGTGTATCCATGTGTATGCATGTTTGTAGATATATTTGTATGTATACAGATGTATATATTCAGGTGGGTGCAAAAGTAGGTATACAGTTATGAAAAAAGAAAACACATACAATACTCATTGCATTTATTATACAAACAAATGAATATTGCATATACATGTAATAACAAGCACAGTCTTAATCCCTCAGATACTCAAACTGCTTGCCGTCGGTATTCACACACTCCTGTAATCGAGAGCGGAATTAAGCATTATAGTAATGATGTGATACTGTATACCTACTTTTGCACCCCCCTGTGTATATATATATACATATATATATATATACATGTATATATATATATATATAAAGTAATATATATGTATATATATATATATATATATATTTTACTTTTACTTTTACTTTTTCCTTCCGCGTGTACCGGTGGGCGTCGCGGGGAGATACAGTCGTCTGTCAGCAGCAAGGCGGGTGGCCTGGAGAAGGGACATCTCGTGAGCTCTGAGGGTGTCTGCCACGGAGTCGCTCCATCATCGTTTTGGTCTTGTGTGCCCGAAGAGCTGGATGGTTTAGGGGCATACGTGTGAGGTGTCCGAACCACTTGATCCTCATATGTTCGATGTGTTGTAGGATTGGTGTTGCTCCTACCATGTCTCGTATCACCTCATTTCTGATCTTGTCCCGCCTTGTCTTGTTTACTGCTTTCCTCAGGCATTTCATTTCACAGGTGACCAGTTTTCTCTCGAGGACTTTAGTTAGGGACCATGTCTGGCACTGGTATGTCAGCGTTGGTAGAAAAATGGCGTTGATGAGTTTCGCCTTAGTGCTGGTGGGAATGCTGGGGTGTTTCAGGAGAGGGCAAGTTGGTAGCTGACTGCGTTGGCTTTCTGGCATCTGGTCTCGATTTCTCTGTCTAATTTGCCATTTTCAGTGAAGATGCTGCCCAGGTATTTAAATTCACTGGCTTGCTTCAACTGGGTTCCGTTGATGTTGATATCCAGTTTGTTTGGTCTCTTACTGTCAGTAAGATATATGTATATTATATATATATATATATATGTGTGTGTGTGTGTGTGTGTGTGTATGTGTGTGTGTGTGTGTGTAAATATATATATATATATATATGTGGGGTGTGTGTGTGTGGTGTGTGTAAATATGTCTGTGTGTGTGTGTGGTGTGTGTGTGTGTGTGTGTGTGTGTGTGTGTGTGTGTGTGTGTGTGTGTGTGTGTGTGTGTGTGTGTGCATGGGTGATTTTCCTTCCGTCTGAGACGGAATTCCGTATTGGGGAAAAATCAAAAAAAAAAAATTCAAAAATCCAAAAAAAAAACAAACAAAAAAACAAAAAAAAAAATTGGGGGGGGGGGATACCGATCTGGCGATCGTCGGTTGGACTTGATGCAGGTCCATGTTTCGTTCGGTCCACCTGGGCAGTTGCAAATGGAAGCCAGACAATATACCTGTGATTCAGATATCAAATCATTGGCTTTCACAAAGAATGATGAGATTGACAAAGGCTGGTGGTACCCTGTCAGTCAGCTCAGAGCTACTGTAGGTGATGGATTGCGCTATCCAGTTCTTTCAAAGTTGGTGAAGGCTGTATTGACAGTCTTTTCTGGCCCTGTAATTGAAGGAACATTCAACATTATGGATGACATCATTGAAAATGACAGGACAACATTGACAACTGAAAGTTTTGAGGCAATAGCTGTCACCAAGTATGCATTGAAGGCAAAGAAGGAGACGTGTTGCAGCATGACCATCACTCATAAAATGAGAGTTTCAGCAACCTCAGCTCATGCTAAGTATGTGGACTTCCTTGAACATAAAAAATGTCAAGTTCAAAAAAGAAGACAGGAGCTGATAGAGCAGGCTGTAAACAACTTGAAATCCTATTCTGAAAAGAATACTGCAAAATCACAAGCAGCCACCATAAAATCTGGCTTTACCATACCAAAAAAGACCAATATATCTCATCCACCAAAGAAATCTGCTGAGCATTAATGTTCTGCAGAACAGACTTCTGTGCCAAACTCTAAATTTGTAACATCTACCACATCCAGCATGAACACTTCTAGTTCTCACCCAACAGACAGGCCTGGTGAGCATGCACCTAAGAACAAGAAAATCTTTCAGAAGTTTGCACCAACCTTGGCATCTGCAAAATCTTCAGCTACTAAGAAAACTGACAAGAACATTTTGAAATGTAATCAAGATGAAGGAAACAACTTTGCAAATGCATCAGAATCTGAAGAATCTTCAACTACATCTCGAAGAAACTTTTTTGAACACCTCAGTCAAGAGCTTCAGCATGCTGCCCAGTCATCCTTTGTGGAACTGCAACGAGCAGCTAAAGAGGCAGGAAAAGAAATTGTGAATAGATGGCCAGTTTGCTGCTTACATGAGTTGGAGGCATCAAGCTACAAAGAAGACTGCTGTGCAGCAGACCTTTATCCAAATGATGCCCCACCTCTGATTCCAGTGAAGATTTGTGGAGATGGGAATTGTTTGCCACGGAGCGCCTCTTTGCTTGCTTTTGGCAATGAAGACCAGCATGTAGAAATGAGAGTCCGCATGACAATTGAATTGGCTGTCAATGAAGAATTCTACCTTTCAGATGAAAATCTGAAAGATCCAGATACTTCAATGGTTATTCCTTGGTCTAAGCACTATGCAACCTACAGTGAGGAATTAGAGGATGAGAAGTTGGAACCAGTGGCAATCAGGGACATCTTTCACAAGGAAGTTTTGAAAAGCATTTTGCCTGGTAGATACCTGGGAATGTGGTTTCTGCATGCAATTTCAAGCATTCTCTGCAATCCTATCCAGTCCATTTATCCACAGTATGGGGGTCACACTGTGAGAAAGCACCTACAGCGTAAGATTTGTCCCCGAATATATGAACATGATAGCCAAACAAGTCGCCTACCAGCAATCATGTGGACTCGCATCTATGTCAAAGACCTTCCTGAAAACAAATGGGAACCCAACCATTTTGTGGTTTGCTTGCCTGGGAGGAAAGTTCATCCATCAGCAAAAAGGAAAGCTCCACAAGACATCCGAGATTTCTTTGCAAAGAAAGCCAAGCAGTAAATGTGCATTCATTGATTCAGTGCCACCATTGACTCCTTCTCTCAGATGTCTCCATCTTCAGTTTGAAATCCTTTTATAATAATAATAATAATTACAATATTTATATAGCGCAAAATCTTGATAAAATCAAATCTAAGCGCTGAAGCAGACACACACGCAGGCACGCACGCTCGCACACACACGCACGCACACACACAGACACACACACACCCCACACACACACACACCCACACACACACACACCCACACACACGCATGGCTATAAATGGGAGAAAGAATAAAAGCAATAAAAGCAAGAATAAAAGCAATGGAAAATTATAGAGAGCATAGCATACAATTATATATTATAACCATGTGATTCCCTCCGAGCGGAGACAGGCTGCAGAGGGGAGGGTTGAGTGAGGTTAGGATTTTATGCAGGAGAGAAAAGGTGAGTTTTGAGAGCGGACTTGAAGGAGACAAAAGTAGGTTGCTGACGGACTGAGAGAGGAAGTTTGTTCCAGGAGAGTGGACCAGAAACAGAGAAGGCTCGTGGACCATAGGTATTGAGCTTAGTGCGTGGAAAGCGAAGAGTCAGAGGATCAGAGGCAGAGCGGAGGGTACGTGAGGGAACATAGATCTCAAGTAGGCTTGACAGGTAATCGGGGGCTGCGTTATTGAGGCTTTTGTAGCACATGGTGTCTAGTTTGTACTGTATGCGCTTTGATACAGGGAGCCAGTGAAGTTGTGCCAGGAGAGGAGATATGTGGTCAGCTTTTTTCTTTTTGAGTACAAGGCGTGCAGCATTGTTTTGAATGCGCTGTAGGATGTGAATGGTGGAGGCAGGAAGACCAGACAGGAGTGAATTGCAATAGTCAATGCGAGACATTATGAAGGAGAGAGAACGAGTTTTGCAGTTGTTTCGACAGAGAGATACTTCCTGATCAGCTTTATACGATGGAGATGATAGTAGCAGGATCTGGCAGTTTGAGAAACAAAGTTGTTCATGGAGAGGGTAGAGTCAATGCAGACACCAAGGTTTTTAGCTGAATCAGAAATTGGGACTGAGGGTGTTACATAATGGGAGAGAAATGAGGAGGCAGCTGAGAAAGTTTCTGACGGGTGCCAATGAGGATAGCTTCTGTTTTGTCGTCATTAAGCTGAAGTCTATTGTGTGTCATCCAGTTCTTAATGTCCGAGTAACACTCAGTGGTGCGAGTCAACAGGCGCTGTATATTATCAGGTGAGTCACTGTCTTGAAGTTGGGTGTCATCAGCATAGAAGTGGTGTTTTATAGAATGGGAGTTGGTGATGGTGGACAGGGGGGAGGTGTAAAGAGTGAAAAGAACAGGGCCAAGGACAGATCCTTGTGGAACACCACAGGTCAGGTATGCAGGTTGAGAGTAAGTGCCATTGATGAGAACGGTTTGTTTTCTGTTTGATAGGTATGAAGTGAACCAAGACAGAGCAATGTCAGAGATGCCAAAAGTATGATGAAGTCTAGAAAGGAGAATACCATGATCAATGGTATCAAAGGCTGCAGACAGATCAAGGAGTGTGAGGAGAGAGACTTTGCCAGTATCAGTTGCAAGGAGGAGATTGTTGAGAATGTGTAGTAGGGCAGTTTCAGTGCTATGGCACTGGCGGTAGGCTGACTGGAAAGGATTGAGGAGATTGTTGGCAGACAGGTGAGAGTTCAGCTGGTTGAGGACGACTTTTTCAAGGAGTTTTGACAAGAAAGAGAGATTAGAGATAGGCCGGTAATTTTTCAGTTCATTTGGATCTAAATTGTGTTTCTTGAGGAGAGGGTGAACAATAGCAGACTTGAAAGAATCTGGGACAGTTCCAGTTTGAAGAGAAGTGTTGATGATGTCAGTGATGAATGGGAGGAGAGTAGGGAGACAGTCGGCGTAGAGAGAACCTGGAAGAGGATCCAGTTCGCAGGTTTTGAACGACATGGATCTGATTGTGTTGAGAATTTCTTCTTGTGAGACTGGGGTAAAAGTAGTAAGAGGTGTGCCAGAGAAGGAAGGGTCAGGTGGGCATGGTTGACAGGGTGTCCTGTCAAGCCTGTCACGAAGAGTCTGTATTTTGGTGGTGAAATAGTTGGAGAATACAGATGGGAGTTCTTCATTTGTATGTTTTGTTGGGAGAGGTAAATCTTTTCGTGTGCCAAGGAGATGATTCATGGTTGTAAAGAGTTCTTTTGAAGAAGAGGCATTCAGGATTTTGGTTTGGAAATAGCTTGTTTTTGCTGATGCAATGAGGGTGGATACTTTTGTTTTAGAGGCTTGGAAAAGTTGCCTGTGTACAGTGAGTTTGGATTTGCGCCAGCGGCGCTCTGCTCTGCTGCGGGCACGTTTTGCACAGGCGATCTCATGAGTGAGCCAGGGGGTAGGGGGGCGGGTCAGGTAAAAGACGGGTTGTGGCTGGAGCATGAGTGTCCAGAAGATGGTGGAGAGTAGTATAGAATTCATCGGCAAGGTTATGTGACTTTTCAGAAAGGAGACGGGAGGCATCAGATGAAAATGTGGAGAGGTCGATAGATTTGAGATTGCGTCGAGTCACTGTGCGCATGGTACGGGAAGGAGGAGAAATGTCGAGAGAACAGAGAATTGCAGAGTGGTCAGATGGAAGGGCTGAAGTTAGACGGGTAGAAAGAACTAAGCAGTTGTCAGTAGCGGAATTGTGATGATCACGAGAAATGATCCAGTCAAGAATGTGACCTTTTTGATGGGTTGGTTCAGAAATGTGTTGAGTCATATTGTTTACATGTACATTGTATTATCCTAATTTCGTCAACTCCGACTACATAATTATGTACAGTATCTATCGATGACAGATAGTGTCATCACTTTAGGTGCATCTGCCTGACTGCACTGCTCATCACATGCTTTTGATCTATGACTGCTGAAGCCAGTTTAAAATAATTTATGCATGGGACTTTGAGAAATTAAGCTTTTCATTTATCAGAGTCTGGTAATAGTCTGCCTGCTGCTTCCATCACCTGCTTCCATCACCTGCTTCCATCACCTGCTCACTCGTTGAGGAATGGTCAGTACAATCTGTTCACTTGAATTCTGATTCTGCATTGTACAGTTTCTGTAAACAGGTGAATTGTAATATTACAGTACTGAAAAGGTATCCGTTTTCTCGTTGCAGTAAAGTTCCTGATATTTTAGACTGCATTTTGACATTTTATTGTACGTTATTTACTGTGGTTTCAAGATCCACACTTAAGTTCTTAATATTTTTGTGCGAATTGGTTTTGAATGGCGCTACAGACCTGATAATGAAGAGTCGTGGAATAGCCTGACGCTCCGGAAAATGTTCAGTATTGGAAAAATTTTGGAAAATCACCCATGGTGTGTGTGTGTGTGCAGTGGTGTTGGTCATTGATTTAAGGTCTTTACACGTAAGTGATTTTAGACCAAAAGAAAATAGGAGATGTGGGTGGGTGGGAATGTAGATGGAGGAAGGCAAATGGGGATGCTTATATATAATCAGTCTTGAGAAAGAAGAAAGGAAAAGGTAACTGGAAGGGGGGAGGGAAGTGCTAACAAACGAAGTTATTTACCGTAACTAACTATTAAATAGTAAACTAGCGAAATGTAAGAATGAACAAAAATTAATACGAATTCTGAATACTTAGCTTTTGGATTTTTGATAGGATGACAAAAAATTCGTATGTTAAAGATGTTGATTTAAATATGTCGGAAACTGTGTTTTCAGAAAGTAAAGGAATGTGTCGTTTTATCCTAATACCTGAAATCTTGTTTTCAGAAAGTAAACGAAATGAAAAGGGACCTACAAAACCTTGTGAATATACTAGAAATAGAAAGCAAAGTAAGGGCTTGGAACTAAACAGCAGGAAGACTGAAGTCATGGTGATCAGTAAAAAACATGAAATCCCCTCATGCAAAATAACAGCAAACGGCACAACCTTGAGACAGGTTGATAAGTTCAAATACCTGGGAACGATCATTTCACCAGACGGCAGATGCACATCAGAAATAACCAGCAGAATCGGCCAAACCAAAACAGTATTCAAGAAGATGACAAGTATTCTTACCAACAAATGCCTATAAATTAACATCAGGAAGAGAGTTCTTGAATGTTATATAGAACTAATACTGTTGTACGGTTGTAAGGCGTGGACAGTCAACAAGCAAAGCCAGAACAAGATTGAGGCAGCCAAGATGTGGTTTCTAAGAGAATGTTGAGAGTTCCATGAAAAGAAAAGTAAATAAACGAGACAGTCTTGATGGAGGCAGACACAAGATAATAATAATAATAATAATAATAATGTTTATTTGTATAGCGCATATTCCATATAAAAACATGCTCACCAGCGCTTTACATTTCGCAAGAAAGGCAAAAGGTGATAAAAAATGTTCACAATTACATACACAATAAGATAACAACAAACATTAAAGCTATACAAGTAAGAAGACACATAAGAAACCACAGATTATTAAAATTTAAACACTGACTTATGTAATGAAGAAAGATTAACAGATTTTTCATATGAATAAAGAGGCATACTGTGTTTATATATTGCTGCGTGTGTGTGCTTGCGTACGTGTGTGTGTGCGTGCGTGTGCGTTGCTGTGCGCGTGTGTTTGTAAGAATGTGTGTGTGTGTGTGTGTGTGTGTGTGAGAGAGAGAGAGAGTGTGTGTGTGTGTGTGTGTGTGGTGTGTGTGTGCGTGTGCTATGTTTGCATGCGTGTGTGTGTGTTTATGCATGCAATAGTTGTACATAAAATTATAATCAATATTTTGAATGAAGATAAAAACAGAAAAATTCTAATCCATATACAGGAAAAACATTACAACTTCAGTATTACAGCATTAATACCTTGACAATCAAAATTCCTCACAAATTATGAACTATTCGCATATCATACATCACAATTTACATACAAACAAAGATTTGAAAAAGTTTCTTAAAGTATTTCAGTCTCTTTCCCACTCAATTTCTCCCCTATCCCTTCCTCAGCTGTACACATACAGTGATACACACACATGCTCACTCAAGCACACACACACACACACACACACACACACACACACACACACACACACACACACACACACACACACACACACACATACACACACGCACGCACACACACACCTTGCTCTATAGGCCCTTATACAAAATACTGTTATACAGGCAGGAGAGATTAGTCTGATGACAGACTTGCAAACTAAGGCTCTTCAGGTTAGATGAGTTTGAAAGAGGTGGGTTTTCAGGTGCCGTTTGAAGGTTGAGAAACACTTAGTTTTTCTGAGAGACAGTGGTAGAGAGTTCCATACATTTGGGCCAAAGACAGAGAAAGATTTTTTACCAAAGGTGTCTAGAGAGAAGCGAGGAACAGTCAACAGTGAGGTGTCAGAAGAGCGGAGCGTTCGAGAAGGTTTGTAACCCTGCAGGAGGTTGGCAAGATAGGATGGCATGTTCTCGTGATAGATACACTGAAAGCAGAGACAGGCAACTTTATATTGAATCCTAGCCTTTACCGGGAGCCAATGAAGTGTTCTAAGCAGAGATTTTGCACTCTCACGCCTGGGCTTGCGGAGAACAAGGCGAGCCGCGTAGTTCTGTATGCGCTGAAGTTTAGATAGTTGATTGTCATGGAGACCTGCGAATAGAGAGTTACAATAGTCCAGTCTAGATAGTATGAAAGAGACAGCAAGCTTGTTGGTAGCATCAGTGGAAAGGAAGGAGCGAATCTTACCAATTCTGCGTAGCTGATAGTACAGAGTACGGCACAACTGTTTGACATGGGCTTCCATAATTCATAAGGAAGATCAGGAAAAGACAGGCAACATTTTATAGGCCATTTTATGAGCAAATGGGAATTAGAGCACCTGGTCACAACAGGAAAGCTGGAGGGAAAGAGAATACAAGGTAGACCCAGGGAGAACATATTGGACGGACTTGCAGGGTGGCTGAGGACAGAGAGGGTGGAAGAGGTGCTTGCGGCAACAAGGGATAGATACACATGGAGGGCCATGATCACCAACGCCATGCGGCAGGGCACTTGATGATGATGATGTGTGTTCTGTATGTGTGTTTGTCTGTTCTGTGTCTGTTTTTTCTCTATTGATTTTTGTTGTGTGTGTGTGTGTGTGTGTGTGTGTGTGTGTGTGTGTGTGTGTGTGTGTGTGTGTTGTGTGTGTGTGTGTTTGTGTGTGTGTGTGTGTGGTGTGTGTGTGTGTGTGTGTGTGTGTGTGTGTGTGTGCAGTCAGTGTCGACTGTCTGGACGTGTCAACCCCACTATCTTCCCGTCGAGCCACCGATGCCAGCGATATCAACAAGAACCACAACAACAGTAACAACAGCGACTACCATCCCCAGCACCAGGAAGACACCGCCTCCACCCCTACCCGCATCACCCTCTCTGAACTGCCGGCAAGAGTGGCGCAGTGGTTAGAGAACCCACGACATTTTAGCAGGGAGCGCTCGGTAGGTGTCGGAGGACGCAAAATGGACATTATCAAAATTTTTGAGGGACACGAGGATGCTGGTGGTGATGGTGATGGTGGTGGTGGTGGTGGTGACGGTGTTGATGATAATGGTTAGGGTGTTAATGGTGAAGGTGGTGGTGGTTGTGATGATGATGGTGGTGACGGTGACGATTGCGATGCTTATAATGGTGGTGTTGGTCTTTGTTACAGCAATAGTGATGATGATGATGATGATGATGATGATGATGATGATGATGATGATGATGACGATAATGATTATTATGACAGGAATGTTGACGATGATGGTGGTAGTAGTGATGACGATAATGGAAGGTGAGCGATGATGAAGGTAGTTCTTTATTTTCGAAGTTGAACACGTTTACTCACCTCAGATGGCGTTTGGAGTTTGTTCATTAAGAAAAAAAAAGTCATCGTACTGAGACAGCCATATGTGCTCTGTCGTGGTCTGCCAGTAATTGTCAGGCAGCTTTTTTGACTCTATGAGAAATCGTTTGCGTTGGTCAAGTTTGAAATAGGGAGAGGGGTGGTGAGGAGTCAGGGGATAGGATCTATGAAACACCAAGCTGACACTGCCAGGATTTACATGTAACCAAGATTATTCCAGTGGTAGGCTGATATAAAATGTAGACTAGGTAAAACATAGTCTAGGTAGGGCCTCAGGACCTGGTCAGCTCATGGTTTTATGTGCAGGCTTAAAGGCTTGTGCCATGATCACCATACACGTACGTGGCACCTGTGACGTTAGTGCATATGGAATTCGTTCCGAGCGCGGAGACGTCATCTTGAGAAACTGAAACTGAAACTAAAATACCAAGATGATTGGAGCATTCGCCCTTTGGCTCCCTCACCCTATCCACCAGCATCCTGCATCTTCATCAATGATAGCAAAGCAAACACTTAACCCTTTGACTCCCTCGTCCTGTCCACTAGCGTCCTGCATCGTCATCAGTGATAGCAAAGCAGAAACTTAACCCTTTGACTCCCTCATCCTATCCACTTGGATCCTGCGTTGTCATCAATGATAGCAAAGCAGAAATTAACCTTTGGCTTTCTCACCTTATCCTCTAGCATCCTGCATTGTCTTCGATAATAGCAAAATAAAAACTTTACCTTTTAACTCCTTCACTGAAACCACTAGCATCCTGTGTTGTTATCAGTCATCATCATCATCATGATCAGGTGATCTGCCGCATGGCGTTGGCGATCATGGACTTCCATCTGCCTCTATCTCTCGTTGCCCCTAGCATCTCCCACACCATCCTCGTCCCCAGCCACTCTGCAAGTCCGTCCAGCATTTTCTCCCTGGGTCCACCCGGCGCTCTCTTTCCCTCCAGCTTTCCCGTTGTGACGAGGTGCTCCAAATCCCCCTTCCTTATAAAATGGCCCACAAATGCTGCCTGTCTTTTCCTAATCTTTCTTATGAGTGATCTACTTGTGTCTGCCTCCGTCAAGACTGTCTCGTTTGTTCTCCTTGCTGTCCATGGAACCCTCAACATTCTTTTCAGAAACCACATCTCGGCTGCCTCAATCCCGTTTGGCCTTGTTTGTTGACTGTCCACGCCTCGCATCCGTACAACAGTATTGGTTCTATATAACATTCAAGAACTCTCTTCCTGATGTCAATTGATAGGCATCTGTTGGTAAGAATGCTTGTCATCTTCTTGAATGCTGTTTTGGCATGGCCGATTCCTCTGGCCACTTCTGATGTGCATCTGCCTTCTGATGAAACGATCGTTCCAGGTATTTGAATTTATCAACCTGTGTCAAGGCTGTGCATTTGCTGCCATTTTGCATGAGGGGATTTCATGTCCTTCACTGATCACCATGACTTCAGTCTTCCCGCTGTTTAGTTCCAGCCCCTTACCTCTGCTCTCTATTTCTAGTATATTCACAAGGTTTTGTAGGTCTCTTTCACTTTTCTGCAATTAGCACGGTGTCATCTGCATATCTAATGTTGTTCATCATTTTCCCTCCAACCTTTAATCCAGGGTCTTCTTCTAAGTTTCTCAAGATGTTTTCGCTGTAAAGTGAAAACAGATATGGTGACAAAACACAACCCTGTCTGACTCCTCTTTTGATATTTTGGAAAGAGCTTACATTGTTTTCTATTCTCATTGCAGCTGTTTGTTCCCGGTACATATTTCTGATTATTCGTAGATCTTTTCCATCAACATTGAGTCTCTCCAGTTGGTTTGATCAATTCATCAGTCTTACCCGT
>JAPXFY010004217.1:17500-18785 GCA_030674185.1 Monoplex corrugatus | reverse complement strand
TCTCTTGAACACAGACTGGGGGAAGGAGGCAACAGAGAGAGAGAGAGGAAGAGAGCAGGATCAGAATGTCATTTTACGTGGGGAGAATGAGAGATCCGGAGTTAAGAGTTTCTGCGAGAAGGATTGGTAAGAATGCGTTCAGAGTTTCCATGGACAGCAAAGAAAACAAACGAGACAGCCTTGAAGGAGGCAGACACACGAAGATCATCCATACGGAAGATTAGGAAAAGACAAGCATTATTTATGGGCCATTTTATGAGGAAAGAGGAATTGGAGCACCTGGTTACAGCTGGAAAGCTGGAGGGAAAAAAGAGCACCCGGTAGACCTAGGGAAGAAATATTGGACGGACTTGCAGAGTGGCTGAAGACAGAGAGGGTCGAAGAGGTGCTTGCGGCAACAAGAGATAGATGCGTATGGAGGGCCATAATCGCCAACGCCATGTAGCGAGGCACTTGATGATGATGATGATGCAAGAGGGATTCATAGCACTCGAGCAATTCCATCTGTGCTTTACTCAAATCTCCCAGCAGTTGTCTGGTGGCAGATTCCCTTTGTCTGGTGGCAGATTGCCTTTGTCTGGTGGCAGATTCCCTTTGTCTGGTGGCAGATTCCCTTTGTCTGGTGGCAGATTGCCTTTGTCTGGTGGCAGATTCCCTTTGTCTGGTGGCAGATTGCCTTTGTCTGGTGGCAGATTCCCTTTGTCTGGTGGCAGATTCCTTTTGTCTAGTGGCAGATTCCCTTTGTCTGGTGGCAGTTTTTCTTTGTCTGGTGGCAAATTGCCTTTGTCTGGTGGCAGATTGCCTTTGTCTGGTGGCAGATTCCCTTTGTCTGGTGGCAGATTCCCTTTGTCTGGTGGCAGATTCCCTTTGTCTGGCAGCGGATTCCCTTTGTTTGATGGCAGATTCCCTTTGTCTGGAAGCAGATTGCCATTGTCTTGTGGCAGATTCCCTTTATTTGTTTGGTGGCAGATTTCCTTTGTCTGGTGGTAGATTCCTTTGTCTGTTGGTAGATGTTCTTTGCCTGGTGGCAGATCCCCTTTGTCTGGTGGCAGATTCCCTTTGTCTGGTGGCAGATGTTCTAAGCCTCTGCTAATCCTTCTGCGCCGGTGGAAGACCATGATCGCCAATGCATCGCGGGAAGGCACATGATGATGAACAGAGCTCTGAAAATTTTTAAGAACAATTCTTTGTGACTGTTGATCTTTTGCTCTGATTCTTCCCCTTCTGGGTATGCCGGGGTCTCTTTCAATAAAAAAAATAAGTATTCAATCACCATCTTGAAATC
>JAPXFY010004217.1:0-2500 GCA_030674185.1 Monoplex corrugatus | reverse complement strand
CCAAGCCGCATAGCGTTGACGATCATGGCCTTAGATACCAATCCATCTTTTGTCCTTGCAGGAATATTTCTTACCGTTTCTGTCCTCATCAACACTGCAAAACGTATCATTTTCTCTGTGGGTGTACCTGGCACTTCACCCCCCCACCCCACCCCCCCCCCCACCAGCTTTCCTAGTGAGACTAGATGCTCAAATTTCTCTCGTCTCATAAAATGTCGTATAAAATGTAGTATGTCTTTTTTCTAATCTTCTTTATTAATATTCCTTTTCGTGCTTGTTTTTCTTTCAAGACTGTCTCGTTTGTTTTCTTTACTGTCCATGAATCTCACAACAACATTCTTCTTCGAAACTACAATTCATCTGCCTCACTCTTGTTTTTGACTTTGTTGATGATTGTCCAGGCGTCTCACCCGTACATAAGTATGGTGGCGCGTCAGGACAGGAATTTAATTCGTGGCTGGCTTGAGGGAGACGATGGGGAGGAGGAGAGGGGTTACTGTGGATGACAACGTGGGTTATAAAATTTCTTCACGTGAACCACGAAAAAACACTGAAAAACGCAAATGAACGCAGAGATGCTTCCGCTACGAGAGAACAACGCTCACTGAGAGCGGTATGCAGCGGCGGGAAGCACGTGGCGTAACCACAACGTCGCTCGTAACGCGAGCGAATGCTCGAATACCGAGACGAATTTTCTAAGTATTTTGTGCTCGTAACCTGATTTGCTCGTACAGGGGAGACGCTCGTATCCTGAGGCACCACTGTGTTGGTTCTGTATAAACAATGAATCACTCTTTTCCCGATGTCAGTTAATAGCCATTTGTTGGAAAGAACGCTTTTCATTTTCATGAATGCTGTTTTAGCTTTACCGATTCTGCTGGCTATTTCTGGTGTGCATCTGCCGTCTTGAGTAGATGACTGTTACCAGATATTTAAACTGATCAACTTGTCTCAATGTTTTACCATTTGATATTATTTTACAAGAGGGGGATTTCTGCTTCGACATAAACTACCGTACACTGTTTGATACTCAGACTGAAGGAAAGAAGTAGTTGTAGAATTCATTGTTTGGAAAAGAAGTTAGGATTTAAAAGCAGAAAGGGTAGGTGTTTGTCGAACGAGAATGCCTTTTGGATAGGTGTTAAGTGAACAAGAATGCCTTTTGGATAGGTGTCAAGTGAACAAGACTGCCTTTTGGATAGGTGTTAGTCAAACAAGACTGCCTTTTGGATAGGTGTCAAGTGAACAAGACTGCCTTTTGAATAGGTGTTAGTCAAACAAGACTGCCTTTTGAATAAGTGTTAAACAAGACTGCCTTTTAAATAGGTGTTAGTCAAACAAGACTGCCTTTTGAATAGGTGTTAGGTGAACAAGACTGCCTTTTGAATAGGTGTTAGGTGAAAAAGAATGCCTTTTGGATAGGTGTTAGGTGAACAAGACTGCCTTTTGAATAGGTGTTAGTCAAACAAGACTGCCTTTTGAATAGGTGTTAGTCAAACAAGACTGCCTTTTGAATAGGTGTTAGTCAAACAAGACTGCCTTTTGAATAAGTGTTTAAACAAGACTGCCTTTTAAATAGGTGTTAGTCAAACAAGACTGCCTTTTGAATAGGTGTTAGGTGAACAAGACTGCCTTTTGAATAGGTGTTAGGTGAAAAGAATGCCTTTTGGATAGGTGTTAGGTGAACAAGACTGCCTTTTGAATAGGTGTTAGTCAAACAAGACTGCCTTTTGAATAGGTGTTAGTCAAACAAGACTGCCTTTTGAATAAGTGTGAAACAAGACTGCCTTTTAAATAGGTGTTATCAAACAAGACTGCCTTTTGAATAGGTATTAGGTGAAAAAGAATGCCTTTTGGATAGGTGTTAGGCGAACAAGAATGCCTTTTGGATAGATGTTAGGCAAACAAGAATGCCTTTTGGGTTTGTGTTAGGCAAACAAGAATGCCTTTTGGATAGGTGTTAGGCAAACAAGAATGCCTTTTGGGTTTGTGTTAGGCAAACAAGAATGCCTTTTGGATAGGTGTTAGGCGAACAAAAATGCCTTTTGGGTTTGTGTTAGGCAAACAAGAATGCCTTTTGGGTAGGTGTTAGGCAAACAAAATGCCTTTTGGGTTTGTGTTAGGCAAACAAGAATGCCTTTTGGGTAGGTGTTAGGCAAACAAGAATGCCTTTTGGATAGGTGTTAGGCGAACAAGAATGCCTTTTGGATAGGTGTTAGGCAAACAAGAATGCCTTTTGGGTAGGTGTTAGGCAAACAAGAATGCCTTTTGGATAGGTGTTAGGCAAACAAGAATGCCTTTTGGGTAGGTGTTAGGCAAACAAGAATGCCTTTTGGATAGGTGTTAGGCGAACAAGAATGCCTTTTGGATAGGTGTTAGGCGAACAAGAATGCCTTTTGGATAGGTGTTAGGCGAACAAGAATGCCTTTTGGGTAGGTGTTAGGCGAACAAGAATGCCTTTTGGGTAGGTGTTAGGCAAACAAGAATGCCTTTTGGGTAG
>JAPXFY010004216.1:0-18787 GCA_030674185.1 Monoplex corrugatus | reverse complement strand
TTTTTAAAGGCGTGTTGTACTCCCATATTCATGCACTCAAACGTTCATACTTTTTTCTGCTCTGCATTACATTAAAATGTTCATGCACATAACACTTATGAGTTTTATGCCAACATGCATTCATAACTATCTCTCCCTCTCTTACTCTTTTTTAATGCCCACGCAATGATGCACAGTATTACCAGCGCAAAAGTCCCTTCGGAATAGTCCTTTGATTTTTTTTAAAGGATTGGTCCGCACATATTGTAATGGTCTAATTTACCAATTATTATAGATAATACAGTTATGAAATCATCTTGTATCATAAGAAATCCTGTATCAATAATTCTCAGATCCGCCTAGTATCACCCAGTGGTAAGACGTTAACTTCAAAGGAAGAACCACACACACACACACACACACACACAACACACACCACACACACACACACACACACACACACACACACCACACACACACACACACACACCACACACATACACACAGAGACTCGGACACGTGCACGCACACACGCACACATTCCACTCACTCAACACAATAAGCGTACATTTAGCCTACATCATAATGCTTCACTCATAAAAACTGATGAGAGTGCACACGACGCTCCAAGTGGATGAGCGATTTCTGCTTCCAAAACTTTGTTGGGTCAGATTGTAGACCCACATACGTCATTTATTGACGACATTACGTGGAGTGCGACTTTTTTCTTTTTTAAACATTGTGTTAATACGTCAGATTTCGCACAGAGACACACGCTGTAAGCTAAAAAATCATCCCCCCCCCCCCCCCCAATATCATAGATCTAGATCTACACCAGTTAGCCTACAACAAGAAGGAAAAAAATCCACGCTGCTTTAAAAATTTCACACATTTCAGCATTTCTAAAGAAAATGGGTGGTGCTTACACAGCCACAAGAGAGAGAGAGAGAGAGAGAGAGAGAGAGAGAGAGAGAGAGAAACAGAGGGAGAGAGAGAGAATGCGGATAGATGGAGACCAACAGCGTACGGTGACACTTTATTCCTTCATATAATAATAGGGGTCACTGCAGATTCAACGACACACAGCGTCGGATTGTTCCTTCATATAATAGTATGGGTCGCTGCAGACCCTACGGTGTGCGGGAACGGTTCCTTCATTAAAAAGCAAGGGTCGCTAAATACCCACGACGGACAGGACGCAAAATTTTAGGCGACGTACTGTAAAGGATATATATATATATATGTGTGTGTGTGTGTGTGTGTGTGTGTGTGTGTGTGTGTGTGTGTGTGTGTGTGTGTGTGTGTGTGTGTGTGTGTGTGTGTGTGTGTGTGTGTATGTATGTATGTTGTTTCGTATCATAATTACATTTCGGAAAATGACGAAAAAGACGATAACAGAACACATACACAATAATATTACCTGTTATAAAGAAACGAGAAGGTCAAGGCATTTCAGCAATCTCCTTTTTATGCCAGAATTATCATCCAAAATCTACATTTAAACTTCTCAGGGTAGCACACTGCCAGCCAGCCAGCCAGCCACACACACACACATATCAAAGACTGGTATGACCTGATAACACAGCCACCGACCTTAGCATTTTGGTGAACATAGTTACACGACAAAGAATGATAACTGACATAAACTGTCTGACAAACAAGTATGAAAGGAATACGCATAAATGAAGGTAATCGACTGATACGAAGCCTGATCCAAAAGTCTTGACGGTTATGCGGCCATTTTTAACTATATGTAGTAAATACATTTAATTAATCAACATGAAATAAAGTACAGTATTGCTCTGTTCATGTGCAGAAAATCAGGATGACGCCATAGCTCATTTAATTGCATGATGTAATTGACAATGTAACATAACTGTGGGTCCGAAAAGTAGAGCCAAGCATAGAGTATCTCAGATACTATGGCTTCACGAGGCTCAAACTTGGAGACAGCAACATCAAAATTTATCCCAATTTGACAAGTGTGTGCCACATAGGACATCTTACTGATGGGTTGATTGTTTCAAGTGAGGAAAAACCGATGTGAAAAGACAAGTACCAACGTGGACGTCCAATTGATGTCCGAAAACTGTTCAGTTCATAAAAAGAATACGGTAGTTGAAGAGGATCCGCACTTTTCAGTTCATGAAAGAAATAAGCTTCATGGTGTTTCACATGGCACAGTTGAACAGATCCTATCGTACGATCTTGACAAAGGGAAAATGGCTGCCAGGTCAGACACCTCATCTTTTGACATACGCTCCCCCCAAAACCAATCAACCAACCAACCAACCAACCAACCAACCAACCAACCAACCAACCAACCAACCAACCAACCAACCAACCAACCAACCAAATATTTAAAATAAAATAAAAGAAAAAAATGGATTATAGTTCCAAGCAATTTCTTAGAACATTCGAGTTGGAGGCCCTAAACGACTATGTGACAGGCGACGAAAAGTGGATCACTTTCTATGGTATCCTGAACAAAGTGGATCACCTTTTGTGGTATCCTGAACAAAGTGGATTACCTTCTGTGGTATCCTGAACAAAGTGGATCACCTTTTG
The DNA here is from genome assembly GCA_030674185.1 of Monoplex corrugatus. Lineage (NCBI taxonomy): Eukaryota > Metazoa > Mollusca > Gastropoda > Littorinimorpha > Ranellidae > Monoplex > Monoplex corrugatus. The sequence goes on along the minus strand of JAPXFY010004216.1, from coordinate 16,240 downwards.
TGGTATCCTGAACAAAGTGGATCACCTTCTGTGGTATCCTGAACAAAGTGGATCACCTTCTGTGGTATCCTGAACAAAATGGATCACCTTCTGTGGTATCCTGAACAAAATAGACGACTTTCTATGGTATCCTTAACAAACTGGATGACCTATGGTATCCTGAACAAAATAGATGACCTTCTATGGTATCCTGAACAAAATAACGACTTTCTATGGTATCCTGAACAAACTGGATGACCTATGGTATCCTGAGCAAAATGGATGACCTTCTATGGTATCCTGAACAAAATGGATGACCATCTATTGTATCCTGAGCAAAATGGATGACCTTCTATGGTATCCTGAACAAAATGGATGACCTTCTATGGTATCCTGAACAAAATGGATGAACATCTATGGTATCCTGAACAAAATAGATGACCTTCTATGGTATCCTGAGCAAAATGGACGACCTTCTATGGTATCCTGAGCAAAATGGATGACCTTCTATGGTATCCTGAACAAAATAGATGACCGTCTATGGTATCCTGAGCAAAATGGATAACCTTCTATGGTATCCTGAGCAAAATGGATGACCTATGGTATCCTGAACAAAATGGTTGACCTTCTATGGTAACCTGAGCAAAATGGATGACTTTCTATGATATCCTGAGCAAAATGGATGACCTATGGTATCCTGAACAAAATGGATGACCTTCTATGGTAACCTGAGCAAAATGAATGACTTTCTATGATATCCTGAGCAAAATGGATGACCTATGGTATCATGAACAAAATGGTTGACCTTCTATGGTAACCTGAGCAAAATGGATGACTTTCTATGATATCCTGAGCAAAATGGATGACCTATGGTATCATGAACAAAATGGATGACCTTCTGTGGTATCCTGAACAAAATGGATGACCTTCTGTGATATCCTGAACAAAATGGATGACCTTCTGTGGTATCCTGAACAAAATGGATGACCTTCTATGGTATCCTGAACAAAATGGATGAACATCTATGGTATCCTGAACAAAATGGATGACCTTCTGTGGTATCCTGAACAAAATGGATGACCTTCTGTGGTATCCTGAACAAAATGGATGACCTTCTATGGTATCCTGAACAAAATGGATGACCTTCTGTTGTATCCTGAACAAAATGGATGACCTTCTGTGGTATCCTGAGCAAAATGGATGGCCTTCTGTGCCATCCTGAATAAAATGGATGACCTTCTATGGTATCCTGAACAAAATGGATGACCTTCTATGGTATCCTGAACAAAATGGATGACCTTCTGTGGCACCCTGAACAAAATGGATGACCTTCTATGGTATCCTGAGCAAAATGGATGACCTTCTATGGTATCCTGAGCAAAATGGATGACCTAGGTATCTTGAGCAAAATGGATGACCTTGTATGGTATCCTGAACAAAATGGATGACCTTCTATGGTATCTTGAACAAAATGGATGACCTTCTATGGTATCCTGAACAAAATGGATGACCTATGGTATCCTGAACAAAATGGATGACCTTCTATGGTATCCTGAACAAAATGGATGACCTATGGTATCCTGAACAAAATGGATGACCTTCTATGGTATCCTGAACAAAATGGATGACCTTGTATGGTATCCTGAACAAAATGGATGACCTTCTATGGTATCCTGAACAAAATGGATGACCTATGGTATCCTGAACAAAATGGATGACCTTCTATGGTATCCTGAACAAAATGGATGACCTATGGTATCCTGAACAAAATGGATGACCTTCTATGTTATCCTGTAAAACGATCCTATCAGAAATGGATGTGCGGTAATGACCAGTATTGGCTTTCAAAGCCAGGAGCGACTTTCGTATTTCGCTCAGTTCCCAGGGCTCTGTAGCACTTGACATTTTGCCTAGAAAGACTGCTTTTACTGCTAGATATTATGTAGACAAGGTTTTGCCCATCCATCGGCAGCATCCCTAACCCTATCTTCAATATTACTAACAATATTACGATACATGTATGCGTGTCACCAGAGGAGTAGCATAAGTATCTCAAATACACAAACTAACACATGCACACATTTTTTATGTGGAAGTGTCGTGACAACAGAACGTCACGGAATTTTTACGCGCATTCAAAGGTATTGATATGACCACTAATAACCTCACAATACCCATCAGTTGTTTTTTCGGATGATGAACCCGAGTATCTGCCATGTAATTGGTAAGAACTATTATGTTGATGGGTGTTGTAATACCTGTCTATCCCTTACGTGACTAACATAGACATGTTTTACCGGTAAATCCAGGTGTGTCACCTGCAAGCGTAAAAACAAAACAAAACAAAAAACATAAACACAATCTAATACTAGTAAATCAATAGATCAATAGATTTTTGTGATGAAAATTTGAAGTGATTCTGACCAGTAAGTTTTTCCCCCTACAATTTCAGACAGTAACCTTATTTGTGCATAATCATCTCCCATTAAGTCAGTTTTAAAGAGATTAAGGGCAAAAATTAGCCGGTAGACAAAACGTTACAAGAGGCAGTGAACAGGCCATTTCTTAACGTTTTGAGCTGGAATATTGAACTCGAGGTACTGAACCTTGATTCCACGACTCTGTCTAAGTAATAAATCAGCCAGCGTGAAAGGTACATGTAGAGGGACAGATTGAGAGCTTTGTTATTGTTCTTTCTTTGGGATTCAGCGACCGTTAGTAACTGTTCGGATAGACTAAAAATAAAAAATAAAATAAGAAACAAAACAAAACGAAACAAAACAAAAAACTACAGCCATGTTTTGTCATGCAATCGTTGCTATTAAAATAGGCCTACCTGTCATTAGTTTTAAGAGGAAAGTGAATGTGTTTATTTTCTTGTATATTGTCTTGTGTTCGGCCTTATTGATTGTGAAGGCCATTGTCTAAAATTAAATAACCAAATTTGTCCATGTTCTCTCTTTATCACTCTCTCTCTTTTAATGTTGATAGTCTGTGTGCAGAGTGGCAAGGACCATCTGTAAGACAGGTCCAATGGGACCTTTAGCTTTATGCTACTATCCTTGAGTTGTAAAGTATTCTGAAATCATATAGTATAGGGCCTATATATATATATATATATATATTTACCTGGGCTCGAAACAGTACAATGACAATTTTTTTTAATTTCCGAGATCCCCCCCCCCCCCCCCCCCTCCGCAAATTTTTTTTTTTTTTTTTAATACGTGGGTGTTCGAATACAATTACAGCCCTGATATGGCTTTGCGCAGCTACCTGGGCTCGAAACAGTACAATGACATTTTAAAAAATTTCCGAGATACCCCCCCCCCCCCCCCCCCCTGAATTTTTTATTTTTATTTATTTATTTTTTTTTTGCGACTCCACGCTCCGCTCTTGATCACCGCCTTCTACCGTTCCATTCCCGTGATGTGTTCAGAGTTCTACAAACCATCTTGTTCTGTTTGATGTTAGACATGGTCAAGTCGCCCCCTTGCCTCGTTTTCTCCCCTGACTGTTTTCGAGGAGTTTCAATAGTGGCTGAGGCATTGTATCATACGTGGGTCGTTGGTGCCTGACACGTTCGTGATCACCCCCAGTGTACACCTATTCCCCATCTCTCTGTTCTACTTCTGGTGCTGGTTATCTGTGGTTCCTCTGCAAGAATGTTGCACTAACAATCCTCTCCTTTTTGGTGTCTCATTGTATCTCCTGCACAACATTCCCTTGTCTTTTTGGCAGTCACATACTCCATCTTCCTAATGGTCCGGTTAGGGGCCGTGCCTTTTTGTCCGACGGTGGTTTCACCCTCTGCGTGGCCCCTCTTTTCCTCCTGTCCCCCCCCCCCCCCCCCCCCCGCAATTTGCGTGTGCTGTTTGTACGACATTGGCTTGCCACCTTGGTGACTGGTGTGTGTGCGTTTGTGTTTGATCCTTATTTTGGGTTTTGACACGTTGGGAATGTCATTCTACCGTTGTTGTTGATATGATCATTTATTTTTTTACTAGGTATTATTATTATTACTGTTATATTGTTGTTGTTGGTGGTGGTGTGGTATTGATGTTATTATAGGTGTTATCATCGTCGTCATTGTTGTAGTTATGACTATCATTCATATTATTAATAGTTTTATTCTTTGTATTACCATTATTGTTATTGGACGGGCTTGTGGGGTGACTGGGGATATAGGGGGTGGGCGATGTGCTTGTGGTGACGGGGGACAGGGGATGGATTCGCTTAGGGTCTGGTCTCCAGTTCCATGTGGTGGGACACATAATGGCGATGATGGGGATGGCGGCGATGATGGTGACGATTACGATGATAGTGATGGAGATGTTGGTGATGGTGATGGCAGCGGTGATGCTGTCGTTGTTACTATTATTGTTGTTCTTACTGTTGTTGTGGTTGTAGCTGTTGTTGTCGTCGTCGTCTTCATCTTAGTGCTTTATTTGTCGTTGTTGTCAATATGGTAATGATAAAGGTGATTAACATTATTGTTGTTCTCTTTGCTACAATTATTAGTGTCATTTATAAAGGCTCATCTATGTTACCACTTAGAATAATAATGTGTAAGTTTGTTTACTTCGTAGCTGTTCGAATTTACAGTAGTGTAGTTTATGAGTGTGTGTGTGTACGTATGTGTGCGTGTACCATTTTGTACGTACGAGCGTGTGTGCTGGTGTGCATATAAATGAGTGTTCGTGTTTGTTTAATATTGTATATGTGTGCGTACGAGTGCGTGCGGTTGTGTTCATGTGGGTGGGGTACGCTGGGGTGGAGGAATGAGATTTGGTATTCGGCGTTGGGATTGGGGTGGGGGAGGGAGGAATGGGCAGGAGTCTCGTGTTGTTGAAAAGAAAAAAGATTGGATTACTCTGTGAACAGTTTTCATTCAAAAATGTTTGATGTGTGTGTTCATTCCTGAATAAACAGTTCCCTGAGGAAGGCCACTGGCCGAAGTACTGGGCTCAAAACTCTAGTTTGTTGTCTTGTTTCTTTGGTTTATCTACAATATATATATATAATATATATAATATATATATATATATATATATATATATATATATATATATATATATATATATGTGTGTGTGTGTGTGTGTGTGTGGTGTGTGTGTGTGTGTGTGTTGTCTGTGTGTGACTCTTTGCTTTCCTTATGTATCATGTCAGTCTACCACAGAAAAGTGTAACATTACTTGTATCAAGAAACTCATGAGCACACACGAACACACAGACACGGAAAAACACGCACACAAACTTACTAGATTATAAAACGGTGTAACGGGACTAAAATCAAGAAAACCATAAACATTACTCTCATCTCTGCAACAGACGTTTCTAGATGGGACGAGTTTTCAGGTGCTTTTAGAAAGAAAGCAGAACTTGTCTTTAGATGACGATTCTAGGCGGGATATACATGTGGCAAGACCAAGACCAGAGAAGGATTTCTTTCTGCAAGTAATAAGAGAGAAAGGAGATAAGCCAACTGTCAATAGAGAGGCTTCTATAGATCTCAATGCTTTGGAAAGTTCGTGGAGCAGAAATTCAGACATGCGATTCGTGCTTTGATTGGGAGTCAAAGCAATTTATTTTGCTTGATCACGAATTGTTATTTGATAAACAAAATTTTGTCTGTTAAGAACATAATCATTTTATTGATGACTTGGCGGGGTACTGTCAGATTACAATAGAGAGAAAGGAGCTGGTAGCTATGTAAGCTGGTGGCTGGGCGGGCTGCCCGAAAGAGGTGAAGGCCGAGATAGTTCTTTGATAAATGGAACCTATTTTGTCTCTTTGGAATGTAGGCCTATCATGGCTGATAAACTAAAACATTCGTCTCAATGATTTATTGTGTTTTTGTTTTCCTGTTCTGGTCTTTTCGGGCATCATTCTATGGAACAGACGATTCGTTAATTATTTAAGTAAAGGTAATAGCGTATTCATATGGCGTCACGTATTTAAAGATGATTCAGAATTAAAGAAGTAGGAGTTCATGCTGTTGCTTATGATTGACAATATGTGTGACAATATGTGTGGTGTGACAATATGTGTGACAATATGTGTGCGTGTATTCTTGCATTTTTATTTTTCGTTTATATTTATTGTTGATTATAGATAGTTGTGTCCCCAAAATGACAATAAAGTGCTTTTTTCAGCGGATTGGAATCGAATTATGCTTATATCTATCTACAGATCATTCAAACTTTCCATTTGTAATTCAAAGAGTTTAAAAGGAATTTTCCCCATGGGCTCTTCAGATGCAGATAAAAACAACAACAACAACAAAAAAAACACCTTCTGAAATTCTGGGCTAGAAATATCCATTTTTTCGGTCACTCTGTTTCTGTCATGCTCCTTTGCTTTGTGTCGTCTCTTGCATCATTTCTGTCCTGCTGAATGTGTTGTGTAAAGCCATACATACTTTTGTTTCTGTCCTGCTGAATGTGTTGTGTAAAGCCTTATTAGCTTACATACTTTCTCTTAGGATCGGTAACTGGAGATATGTATTAACTGCGCTTTTGGCGTTAAGGAAATGTGATATGCTGGAGCTATAGTAGGTAATTTAGGACAGTATCATATACATTTCAGTGTCCTTAGTTAAATTTTCTTTTGTGCTCAGGTTTATTTTTTAACCCCCCTAAATAGTTAACGCTGAAGGTATATCTTGAGATTATGTGCACGAATGCATTAAATAATGTGTGCGTTTTGAAATGATTATAGCCCTGATGTGGTTCTGCACAGTCGACGGCCCTTTAAACATTGAGAATAAGAATAAATAGAATTTTCAGGTGTGTGTGTAAGAGAGAGAGAGAGAGAGAGAGAGAGAGAGAGAGAGAGAGAGAGAGAGAGAGAGAGAGAGAGAGAGAGAGAGAGAGAGAGAGAGAGAGAGAGAGAACTCGGAATTTTAATGAATATAGGCCAACAGCCCCTTTCATGGGGGATAATCAGTACACACATATTTGTCATAAAAACAATGGCAGGCAACAAACTCCAATAGTGATGATCTTAAATGACCATATGAAATACTTCAACCCTTGTAGATACAGACACGTTACACTTGACGTTACTACATTTGCAATAATATTTTCTCGCATCTTGAAGGCGGCGACGAGAAATCTGGCTACATTAACTACATTTCCTGTTGAGTCGTTGGTTAGTGTGCCAATGAGCAATTGTTCTAAATCATCATCTTCAGAAATTACAGGGAAATAGACTTGTCTAATCTGATTGTACAATGGGCATTTAAACAGAAAATGTATTGCGTTGTCTACTGTGTTTGGACAGACTGGACAGGAGGTGTTTTCAGTTGTCAGTGAAAAGCGGTATCTATGAACGTTTATCTGGGACACACTCATCCTAAATTGTGCCATTGCATTTCTGTAAGCTCCCACATACAATACCTGTCTATATTTCTCAGTTACTAATAAGGATTTAAATTTACCGTAGGCCTACAAAGAAAACCGTGCACTAGAATCCAAGTGGTTAAGCCAATTATGCCCGAAATTGCGGCACAGCCTTTCTTTCAGCTCTTCGGTGAATCTTATGTCATTGCCACATCCAAAAAGCCAAACTTCTTCAAAACCATTATCACACAAAATATTTCTAATTTTTGACACCTTTTTCATGCATGGCCAGTAAAGTATTACATGCTTTTTTACAATACCTACTCTCTGGTAATTTCAGTAATCTAAAACTAATAATCAATACATCTTGTGACAGCAGTTATCCACAGAGGAAATCGTCCTAATTCTCCATATACCATATCACTTGCCATTCTATTTATTATGTGTAATAAATCTCTTACACGCATAGAGATGTACTTGTTCAAGTTGATGCCGTACCTCATAACCCCATATTTCAGAAGCATAGAGTAGTGAAGGGACCACCTGTGCATCGAAAAGTTTAAAGAAAATGTCTGGCGAATTACAGTTAATTTTCCTTAGTGCGCTCAGAATCTCATTTGTACTTTTTTTTTACCTCTAACGTTTGCTTCCTCCACTGATTCCCTATAACTCTGTCTGGTTGACACAGTGAGGCCTAGATACCGCTTCCAGATCATTGCCATTAAAGATCCACTTTTCTTTTGCACCCAGGAAGCCACCTTTCCTAAAAACTATTATTTTAGACTTATGTAATTAACTGTTAATCCTAATCTACGAGTCTCACGCTGAAGATTGCATAGTTGATGCTGAAGACCTACTGCAGTCGAAGCCATGAGAGTGAGATCATCAACAAAAAGCATACGAAACAATTCTATTTCGTGTGAAGAGAACGTAACACCATGTTTTCCATTTAAAACCACTTCATTTGCAAGTTCATTGAAAAGCAAGGAAAAAAATGGGGCTCACAATGCAGCCCTGCTTAAGGCCTTGGAGACAATTAAAGAGATCTGAATAACCAGTTTTACTGTGACACAAAACGCATGCTTGAACGATGGAATACATTGCCTGGATCATCTTAAACATCCATCTCCGCATACCTGCACGAAATAATACAGACCAAAGCGTTACGGTTCACAGTGTCATATGCTTTCCTAAAATCTATAAAAGCAACATAGAGTTTCATACTTTTCAATAAATATTTTTCAACAATTGCATGCAAAGTGAATGCATGATCTACTGTAGATCTACCCTTCCTGAATCCTGCTTATGCTTCATTTATGATGTTATTTTGCTCTGAAAATAGCGCTAATCAGTTGTTAATGATATGTGTAAAATCTTTACCTAGAATACTCATAAGGGATATACCTCTGAAGTTATCGGGGCTATTTGTGCCCCCCTTCTTATGTAAGGGGACAATCACAGATTTTGTCCTTTTCAGATGAAATGTATTGCTATGAAACAAAGTACTGAAGTACTTCTTCAGATATGGCATTATTGTTAGCTAAGCACATTTCACCATTTCAGATACGATACCATCTAATCCTGCAGCCTTTCCAGTTTTTAATGGTTTAATTGCTTTCTTGATTTCTGTTTCACTGATTTCATTATCAAGTATAGCATCGTAAATCTCTTCATCCGTTTAAAAATTAATAAGATTATCCTCGTGATCGAATCTATCGTTAAAACGGATAGAAAATGATTTATCCAATCATCTGCTGTAATATTATTTTCTATGATATTCCACCGTTCAAGTTTACAAATTTGAATCCAAAATTCATTCGGATTGTTTACCGCACACATCAAAGCATGTAAGTCGGTATCCTTTTGGACTTGTTCTTTTCTCCACAACAAAACCTGGTATTCCTTCCTAACTTTTGCTTCTTCAGCATAATCTTCTTTTGATTTCCTGCACTTTCTAAGACATTTTTACATCCCTTTTCTTTGCATAACATTCCGCATCAAACCATTTAGCTTTGTGTTTTCTCTTCCCTCCTCAAGTGAATGTCTTTTTCATAGACTGGGCAGCTACAAGTAACGATTCAGTGAAGACATCTTATGACTCCTCTACATTTATATCAATTAAGCCCGTGGCTTTTCAAAGGTTACTCTGAAAAGTTTCAGATATCAGATTATTAAAGAAAAGAGCAGCATGCTCTTCTGACAAAACTATTTTTTCAACTTTGACAGGGTTTTGACAGGAGGCAGACTTTGTACATACTTCAGTTTGGATTCGAAAATACAATTCAACTGGCATACGATGGGATTCAATTTCATCTGTTACAAACATTTTGTCAACATACCTACACACATCCCTGCTTGTAAGGAAATAGTCTACTATACTGTGGCCATGTTCAGACATAAACGTAAAGTTACCTGAACCATTTAGTTCAGGACAACCGTTTAAGATCTTCATATCAGAGTATGCGCACATTTCAAGCAGTTTCTTGCCATAATCATTTACAACTGCATCTTGTGAATGTCTACAGTTTTCAAGGATGGTGGACTTGTCAAAAACATTAACACTGTATACGTCAGAAACGTGTGTGCTAAGTTGCAAGTTTCCGATTCTTGCATTAAAATCCCCACAGCAGATTATATGTACATTGTCATCTCTCGTATATCTAGTAAATCCCCAATCCATCTTTCTACTTCCAGTATGTGGCAGTTTGTTTCTGCGTAATCGTAGAAGGGACTTCCGTATGGTGGGATATACGTAGACAAACATAATATACCTTTATGATCACCGAACAAATCCTTTGATAGCCTCAGAGTTATCATATGTTCACATTCACTCTTGATTAGATTTACAAATTCTTTTCAACTAATACAATCAGACCACCTGATCTCCTTCCAAGATGAGACAATTTCACAGCTGGACATACAAATTTATCAAAATTATGAAAAACGCAAGACGTATCAAAGTTTTCATCCACAGAAGTTTCCACCAAAGACGCACAATCAAAATTGTCGATGTAATTTAACCATTCACACTCCCACATTTTTTTTTAGCAATTCCTGCAATGATATATACGAGAAACGACAGTTTCTGGGGCCGGCCGTGTTCCTAGCTCTCAGCACCTTCAGCATCCACAAAGGGTTCATCAGACTCATTTGTTCCCATTGCCCCCTCCCCTACCCCACCCTCAGAATGGCAAAGCTCTGGTACTGGGCTAAGATCATGGTTTGCTTGGCCAACACACTAACCCTGCAGCAAAGAATCGATTCTACGCCGAGATGGAGGAGTTCTACTGCCACGACCTTTGCCAGGTCGTCCAGCTTGCTCCTGTGACTGGGATAAGCCTGTATTGGACTTACGTGCATTTGTAGCATTGTGTGATAGGCTACATGGTCATGTGAAACTGACTTTGAGCGAGTTCTAAGATGATAAAAATTGTCACATGGTAGTGGACCAAATATTGTTGATCTGAGCTGACTCCTCTTGAGTTACTGGGCTCTTGTGGCTATTGGGGTTTTGGGGTGGGTGTTTTGGAGTGAGGGACACATCATCAGGGTTTGGATGCGTATCTAGCACTGCGGGACTCATTACTGACACTACTGTTTATGTGACTGTTGTTGACCCTAGTTCTCCTCGAGGGTGAAGCCGCACACGCCCTGATCAATTCAGAGCTTCGACTGCCTCTGCCTGTATCCAGGGCTGGAAACTCGTTAGTGGGTAGTAAGTCCCCTGCTACATCCTGGTAAGTGTTGGTCTGCCTGAGCGGCACAGCAGTTCCATTAAGTCATCTGATTTCACCTGCAGACTCAGCGACACCCTGGTCATCATAGGCGTCCTTCAGTCTCGGAAGACTATGGAGTTGCGCTCTGGGTGCCTATTCTGGTGCAGCGCCGGGTGTGGCTGGCCAGTCCGACGCGGGAATGACAGTCCCTGTGGCAGAGGGCACAGATGAAGTCTGACGCTGGTCTGTCTGCCTGGGCTGCAGCCTTTCTTCTCGTTCTCTTTTCCTCGTGCCGCTGAGCGAGTGTCTCTTCGAACTTGGAGAGACCTTTCTGCACAGTCTGTCTCCAGGCTGACCGTTCGAGGGCTGTTGCTTCCCAGTTGTCTTTGTCGATATTCAAGGCTTTTAGGTCCCTCTTGCACACGTCTTTGAATCGCAGCTGTGGTCTGCCTGTGGGACGTTTTCCCTGCACCAGTTCTCCGTAGAGGAGGTCTTTGGGGATCCGTCCGTCGTCCATGCGCACGGCATAGCCAAGCCAGCGCATGCGTCTCTGTTTCAGCAGCGTGTACATGCTGGTGCATCCAGCTCTTTCCAGGACAGTGTTGTTCGGGACCTTGTCCTGCCAGGTGATGTTTAGAATGCGTCGGAGGCTACGCATGTGAAAAGCATTGAGCTTTTGCTCTTGTCGGGCACGCAAAGTCCAGGACTCGCTGCCATACAGGAGGGTGCTCACGACGCAGGCTCTGTAGATCTGGATTTTTGTGTGCTCAGTCAGCTTGCTGTTGTTCCATGCTTTCTTCGTCAGTCTGGTCATGGTGGTAGCTGCCTTGCCGATGCGCCTGTTGAGCTCTATGTCAAGTGAGAGGGTGTCTGAGATTGTTGAGCCCAGATAAACAAAGTCATGGACGACATCCAGTTCATGGTCATTGATGCTGATGGCTGGGGGAGAGTCAACATCCTGTCCCATGACCTGTGTTTTCTTCAAGCTTATGGTAAGCCCGAAGTTTTGGCAGGCATCGCTGAAGCGAGTCATGAGCTGCTGTAGGTCCTCAGCTGAGTGGGCGGTTACTGCCGCGTCGTCTGCAAAGATGAAGTCACGCAGGCACCTCAGCTGGACTTTGGTCTTGGCTCTTAGTCTGGAGAGGTTGAAGAGCTTACCGTCTGTCCTGGTTCGGAGGTATATGCCTTCAGCTGCAGGACCGAATGCGTGTTTCAGCATCACAGCAAAAAAGATTCCAAACAGGGTGGGAGCCAGGACGCAACCCTGTTTCACTCCGCTCCGTATGTTGAAGGCAGCTGATGTTGAGCCGTCAAAGACGACGGTGCCTTTCATGTCTTCGTGGAAGGATCTGATGATGCTGAGAAGTTTGGGTGGACATCCAATTTGGGGAAGGATTTTGAAGAGGCCATCCCTACTGACCAGATCGAAGGCCTTTGTGAGGTCTATGAAGGCAACGAAGAGTGGCTGCCTTTGCTCCCTGCATTTCTCCTGAAGTTGTTTGAGGGAGAAGATAATGTCTATAGTGGATCTGTTGGCACGGAACCCGCACTGCGATTCAGGGTAGACTTGCTCTGCGAGTACCTGGAGCCTCTTCAGTACTACTCGTGCGAAGACTTTCCCAACGATACTGAGGAGGGATATGCCGCGATAATTATTGCAATCGCTTCTGTCACCTTTGTTTTTGTACAGTGTGACGACGTTAGCATCCCTCATGTCTTGTGGTACTTCGCCTTCACTCCAACAGAGGCAGAGGATTTCATGCAACACGGTGATGAGTGTCTCTTTGCAGCACTTCAGTACTTCGGCGGGAATACCGTCTTTCCCTGGTGCCTTGCCAGAGGCAAGAGAGTCCAGGGCTTCGCTGAGCTCATCTATGGTTGGTTCTCTGTCAAGCTCTTCCAGCTCTGGTAGGCACTCTATGGCATTCAGGGCATCTTCTGAGACTACAGTTTCCCTTGCATATAGCTCAGTGTAGTGTTCTACCCAGCGCTCCATCTGTTGTTCTCTGTCTTGAATCACCTCCCCTGTAGCTGATTTCAAAGGGGCAGTTTTCTTTTGCGTTGGGCCCAATGCCTGCTTGATGCCTTCATACATCGCCTTGATGTTGCCTGTGTCAGCCGCAATCTGAATCTGGGAGCAAAGCTGAAGCCAATAGCCATTGGCGCATTGTCTGGCACACTGCTGGACTTTGCTGCGAGCAGCGCGGAGAACCTGGAGGTTCTGCTCACTGGGATTGCTTTTGTATGCTGTCAAGGCGTTTCTCTTGGCCTCGATGACTGGTGTCATTTCTTCTGAGTGGGCTTCGAACCAATCAGCTGACTTGCTGGTCTTTTTGCCAAATGTAGACATGGCGGCATTGTAGACAGCATCTCTGAAGTGTTCCCATCGGTCTTGGGCGTTTGCAGTGGGTGGGCCAGGGAGAGAATCCTCCAACACACGCGCAAACTCCTCCACTTTTCTTTGATCGCGTGTTTTGCTGGTGTCAATGCGAGGTCGGCCCTCCTTTCTCGTACGGTGCAGTCTCTTCGCGCGGAGCTTCACATTGCTGCACACCAAAGAGTGGTCAGTGTCACAATCGGCGCTCTGGTAGCTGCGAGTGATCTTGATGCTAGAAAGGTTGACACGTCTGGTGAGGATCAGGTCGAGCTGGTGCCAGTGTTTGGATCGCGGGTGTCTCCAGGAGACTCGATGCTGAGGCTTCGTGTTGAAGAAGGTGTTACTGACGCACAACCCATAATGACAACAGAGCTCTAGCAGGCGCTGGCCATTCTCGTTCATTTTCCCAGTGCCGAACTGACCCAAGCAGGTGGGCCAGGAATTGTAATCGACACCCACTCTGGCGTTGAAATCGCCGGCGATGAACAGTAGTTCTCTGTCAGGAATTCTCCTTATAGCAGCACTGAGGTCGTCATAAAACTTGTCTTTTGCTTCTGCTGTGGATGCCAAAGTTGGTGCGTAGGCACTGATTAGACTGACTGGTCCTGAGGTAGTTTGGAGTCGGAGAGACAGGATTCGCTCTGTTCCTTCTGCTGGTGGGGTTATGGATCCCAATAATCTGTTTCTAACTGCGAATCCCACGCCGTGTTCACTGACCTCGTCTGATGGTTTGCCCTGCCAGAACAGGGTGAAGTCTCTCTCCCTCACAGATCCTGTTTCTGGGAGCCTGGTTTCTTGAAGGGCGACGATGTCCATCTGCAGTCTGCTCAGTTCTCTGTCGATGACGGCTGTCTTGCGAGCATCATTTACTTCTTGCAGATCGTCAGAAAAGCCTGGTGTCATTGTCCTTACGTTCCATGTGCCCAATTTCAGGGCGGGAGTTTTCGTTTTTCTGTTGCCTGGTGCACAGTTGTCGATCCGCTTGTCGGTTTTCACCCTAAACCCCACGCACCCAGTGAGGCTAACGGACCGTGGCGGGGCAGCACCTTACTGGCTGGGGGCTGCCCAGCTTAAGGCGGGCGGTAGCTGCCCAGTGAGATGCGATGACCTCTCCCACCGTCGGAAGCAGCCCCTGGCGTCTGACTCTACGCCAATTGAGTATGCAGACTTAAAACCGGTAAACTGCTACTTCCCGTGTTTAGTCGACGCTACAAAGCGAAGCTGGAGTGACCTCTCCAGAGCGCAAGGCCTGGGTAAGTAAGTGTGGAGGGCAAGCTGTTACCCATGCAGCAGACCCCCCCTCTCCACGTCGCTGGAATGGTCCATTGGAAAGGCAAGCGCCGATACACATGGTTCCAGTGCCGTCGCAGGAGTTGCCAGAACGTTGCTGTATACAGCCTCGGACTGCCTTGGGGACTCCGGCTCCGGATTTTTCCTCAGGGTTGACTCCCGAAGCCTTTCCTATGAGTGGGTATGGCCGCAAGGCAGCGGAGGTTTGAAATCAGAGTTTTCCTTCTCTTAGATGAGCTGTCTTCCCAGACTGATGAGCCCCATCTACCCAAAGCACTGGTTTTCAGGCGCCAGTAACCCGCCTTCACCCCTTCTCCTATCAGTAGTAGCAGTTCCGCGGGCTTATATCTAAGCCACACGAGCAGGCTAGGAGCTGGACTTAGTTGTCAGAGGCTGTTGGAGACGCGCGCCGTGAGGGGCATTTTATAGACAATGGGAGCTTGTCCCCATTGCCACCCCTCGGCTATGACAACCTTGGACACCGACACCCTGGTACGTATGTCTCTAATACCAAGGTTTCTTTTTTCTGACAACTCTTCTGTTGTCAAGATCGTATATGTAGACGGTCTTGTTGGTGACCAGCTTGTCCAAGCATAAGTTTGCCTTTTGGCCTTCCTGGTGCAGCTGACGTTGTATGGGCAGAAGCTCTTTTCTTGTTTGTTGCACTTTCTCAGAAAAATCCTCCCTCACAAAGAAGTGCTGAAAACCCTCAGAAGTTTTTAACTTCCTGGCACTGAAAATCACTAACATCTTCTGTCGATAGGACTGTAACCTAACAATGACAGCTTTACCCGATCTATATGAGTTGTCAATGTCTATTTCTTCAGATACGCCCATTCCAACTTGAATGACTTTCCTAACTTTCTGCTGACAGTCCTCAAAAGTCTGGTCCTCCCTCCTTGACTGAAACCCAACGAAGGGAAGGTTATTACGTCTGCACTGATTGTCCAAGTGATCGACTTTGTCTGCCAGAAGACTGACACTTTCATGTAGTCTGTCATTTTTCAGACCTCAAGGATTACCACTGCTGCTGGAGCTGATTGTCGCTGTCAGCAAGCATGGCTTGCTGCTCTTCCAATTGAAACAGACGATGCTCAATTTTTTGTTCCACACTCGATATTTTATTTTCCACGTTCCGTAAATACTTTTCCATTATCTTCCCATGTCGACTACTATTGGCTTCAATCCTTAAAACCGCCTGTTGGAGGGTATGAGTCATATCGACACATCATCATGAAGGCGAGTGAAGGGTGACTGGTTGGCATACACACTATCTTGATGGAAGGAAAAGTTATCACTGCCCAAGTAATGTAAAAGTTCTGAATGGGATTCTTGTCCGTATCCTCTTGAACTTCCATGACTAGCAGCCTGTGGAGACTTGCGTAATTTCTGCTCATACCCTCCTCTGTAGTCAGATATATATATATCTCTCTCTCTCTCCATGTAAATATATATATACATATACATGGAGAGAGAGAGAGAGAGAGAGAGAGAGAGAGAGAGAGAGAGAGAGAGAGAGACAGAGAGAGAGAGAGAGT